>JAACJM010000160.1:0-196832 GCA_013368315.1 Tetrapyrgos nigripes | reverse complement strand
GAGTTCACGTTCGCAGGTGAGTACCTACTTACTTTCCTAGCATTTATCACTCAAGTACGCCTCTCAGGCACCAGCATCGCCCTATACGGCATATTCTCCTGGAAGGCTAGTGGATTCATCACAGCCAACTTCACTATTACAGACTTCCCTTCCAATTCCACTTCGTACTCTGAAGAGAAACCCTTCTTCTCCCCTTCTAATCCTCCAGATCTCCTAAATTCGACAAATTTCCTCTTCTTCAATCATGACTCCTTAACAGCAACAAACCATACTCTGACAGTGACGATCACCGGTGTATCTGGCAATCAGAGCCTGATACTTGATTACCTGACCTATCAACCAAGTTTTGGTAGTTTGAGCCACAAACCTGATTTCAGGTCGAGTACTAGTCCGGGCGTGGGAGCTGGTTCTGGTTCTGTACCTTCCGACGTCGGAAATTCAGCTCGTCTCCAGGACAGTCATCGCATGCAGGGGCAATTGCAGGCGGAGTAGTTGGTGGCTTAGCCATCGCTTTGATAGCGGCGCTTCTACTTTGGAGGTATCGACGAAGCACGCCCAAACGGGTAAAGCAAGGGGAATCTAGTGATTTGATTGGAGATAATACTTGCAAAGAGCCTAGTTGTTGTATGTTATCCTTCGTGTTGCGGGTGTGCGCTTGCTGACCTGGATATATCAGCCACAGTACTTACGCCCTTTCCATATGGATCTTCTCCCTCAAGGCTCACAACCCCGAAGGGTATGTCGCTTGAGCAGCGCAAAGCAGAGCTCAAGGCCCTTAACGGACAAATCATCGAGTTGCAGGAGAGGATGGCCGCTCACTCGTCTGACCCTGTGGTTTCGCCTCCTTTACAGACTACACATACAGATCAGATCAGGCTCCTACGGGAGAGAATGAAGCACTGACGCGGGAGAACGAAAGGTTGGGTGGATATGATAATTTGGGGCCACCGCCGGTATATATGCACGGTAATGAAACGACGATTGTCTCGGATGGCGAACAAAGCACTGCGAGTCAATCCTAGCTCAAGAATGCTGCTTATTACTTGTACTTGATTTCTCAAACATTGTAGCTGATTATCTTTTTGAAGCTGTCGGGCGCCTCACTGAAAATTTCTCTTCTCGTCAGTCTCAACTCCCTCACCCGCCTGGAGCTAGATTTTATTTGATACGGATTTAATATTGAACGCGATAACCTGACGCTGTCTCAGAGTGCTTTTGGTGGTGAGACGAGAAGACGACTCACGGACGCGTTGACCGTTGTCTTGCCGTTGTCATGAAAGTTGAAACGTAGCACCGCATGGTACCCCGTCTTCCTTTCATCTACACACTCCAGTAACCCCAGTCGACTTGATAAACTCGGGAATGAATGGATAAATCACGGTTGCACTAATCGGTTCACTTGCTTGGATGAGCAGTACAATGGCAAGCTGAAATTTGGGAAGGGGAGTCTGTTTGACCTGGTCATTCATTGAGCCACTAGGGTTGCGTTGGATTCGAGCAAGAAACATACCTAGATCTCATGAGTGAAACACGCGTAGAGCCTCTGAGGCGGAGCAAGCGTCCATCATGAAGCAAAAGGTGACGCAAGCGAAAGCGATAAGCATATCGCTCAGGGCGCCATAGCCCAAATTTCATAAGAATGACACCTTGGCCCAAGTAGTGACCCTGGCAGCTATGGGAAGTTGAATGAGGAAGACCGTGACGAGTGGGCTAGGAAATTACTCCGAATTTCCGTCACGCACATGTGTTCCCAGCTTTGCTTGATACAAAAATCGTAAACAATCGTTACAATCGTGCCAACATTAAGTACAGACATGACGAGGTAAGAGATGTAGCGAGATCAGAAGAATGACATGATGATGAGAAGAGAAATCAGACACAAAGCGCGACATGATATGACGAGGAATACAACAGTGACACTATCCAACACATAGCCCAAGTCAAGCATGGAAGTGAGAACATAACACGAAACAGTAGTATGAGATGATGATTAAGACTGTCCTAGTATAAGCAGATGATGAAAAAGAAGAAGAAGGAACAATAAGTCAATTAAGCCTGTGCATGAATTCGCTCATGTTATCCAAGCTAACTTTGGCCTTGATATTTCTTGATCAAGTCTCTCAACCGAGCTTGTCCAAATGCCAGCTCTCCGTCGCTGGCGAGGTTATTGAAGTAGGCATAGAGTTTCTCTTTGAAGGGGCAGACGTCGGCTTGATGTCACCACCACTAAGGGCCTTCAATCCAGCAGCAGCACTCCCTTTATTCACCCCGCTAACCTCGGCAGGCTTCACCTCTGCACTGGACGATGGCCTGTTAGCCCCAACCCCTGCAAACAAAGCCCTATTCTTCGTTTTTGAGCCTTCGGAAGGAAGCTCGCTAATCGTCGTCAAAGGAACCTTATTTGCAAGCTGCGTCTTCCCAGGCGACATCTGTCCAGGTGGTTTAGCCAAAGACGCAGTCGTGGATAGAGTCGGTGTTGCATGCGATGATGAAATGATGGTAGGCGCAGGTATCGAAGCGGTTCTGACTGCAGGTCTCTTCCCAGCTCCTAATCCAGTACCAGCACGTTTGCTTACACCGTTGGGGCGAGCACCAGCGCTAGGACCTGTCCCAGTAACATCACTGGACGAGCTTGAAGAGCTGGAAGCTGATATTACATTCGGGAGAGACAACTTCTTTGTCTTTGGTACTTCCCCCTCGACCTTGTCAAGCTTCTTATCTTCCTCCTTCGCAACAGCACCTGAAGCCCAGATCGCTGCGACCGCTGTAACCCGACCTCCCTTGCCTCCTCTCGCTGACTGTATATCATATTTCTGCCGGTCTTGAACGGGAGGAGGATACAGAGGCAATTTGCTTCCGCCGCTGACCCTCCTTCCAGCGAACCAAGGTGACCGTACACTCTGCCAAGGGTTATTCGCCGCTGTGTCTTTCCCCGACTTCCCAGGCGTTGAAGGTGGTGAAACGTCCTTATTCGTCTTGAGTGTTGGTGTAGCGCCTTTGGTCTTGTTGTTCGTCACAGACCACAAGTCGGTTATACGTTTGGCGTCTTCGACAGGATTGTTTGTGCTCGCCAAAAGGAGAGTCTTTGGGCACCCAAACTTCGTTGGTAGATATCGCGTTTCAGGAGTAACCGATGGGAACGAATCCAGATGAGCGAGGGTTGGGAGAAGATTGGCCAGGTTTGGGTGGGTTCGCTTTGTCCATCTCTTTCTTGCTTCCTTCTTCAACAGCTCTTCCATAGATAAATTCTTCCTCCTTGGCACCACCACCACCACCAACCACCACTGAGAACATTTGAGGCCCGACGACGACGGTAAACCCTCCACTCTCTCCTTGGCGGCAATACCAGGACTCGGACTAGGCTCAATGACATCCTCATCGGGCGGCACATCAGCTTCGACATTCCCCAACCAAGCCGTTACTTTCCCTTTCGCCGCCGCCGCCTTCACCTTGCCTTTCTCCCTACTATGCCTCTTCTTCCCAGCCTTCTCTCACTCTTGCCCTCTGTATCACTCCTAGTCTTCGACCCCCTTCCCTTATGCGTCTTCTGACTCTTCTCATCCGATCTCTCTCCTCTCTCTCCTCCTCATAATCCTTCAACGCCCCATTGACATTGATAGCCAACTCATCATCATCATACCCTCTCCCTCCCATCCCCTTCTTCAACTCATTCACATCCTTCACATCATTCACATCCCCACAATCAGGTAACGTCAGACTCGAAATCGCAGAATCATTCAACGAAGGGTCGACGTCTGAATCTCTTCTCTTCATAGGGGGTATTGAAATCGGGCTGGGTTTCTCGGTTTGGGGTGTACTTATTTTTTGGATCTGACCACTTTGACCTGGGCTTTGACTTTGACTTGACTTTGACTTTGGCCTGAGGTTCGACTGGGGCTGCCTGCGACCTTGACTTTGACCTGGGCCAAGTATGCTCCATACATCGGGTTTCTTCTCCGGTGGTGGTTTCCGAGTACCGACTTCAGCCAAGAGTTTGGCTTCCAATGCGTCTAGACCGCTTTCTCGTTTGCCAAAGCCTCTACCAAGAGCACCAGACGTCGGCGAAAGCAAGTCTTTCGGAGTCATATCCGCCTTGATTTTCGATTTGGCACGAACGGCGGTAAGAGTAGGTGTCGCAGGTGTTGGCGGTGTCGAGTCTCCGTCGTTGTCTTGTCTGGATAATGTCGCGGCGGCGCGGCAGTGTTTCGTTCCCAACCCCGGCACTGGCATTGGCACCATTGGAAAAGTACGCATCAACCCTAGCCCTCGTACTCGGACCCGCACCCGACTTTCTCCACTCAAACCTCTCCTTATCATTCACAGTCGGGACAGGCGGCGCAGGTAGAGTCTTATTCATACTTGCTCTCGCCTTGTCCTCCTCCTTCTCGTCCTTCGTGGACTTGGAAGATTCCCCAACCCCAACACACTATCTCTCGGTACATCCCTACTCAAAATCTTTCTTCTTCCTGCCAACTTCATCCGCTATCCTCTCCAACTCTTCCACTCTCTCGCTCTTTGAGACCTCTTTCGTTTCTAGACCCAGACCGAAATACTCTGCTCCTGCTCCAGCACCGACGCCACCGACACTACCGGGACTCAACGACCCATGCCCAGAACCTGGAGATTTGACAGGGACAGGTGTAATCGTCGTTACACGTGTGAAACTTTGTTTGGGGATAACCAAGGTCTGGGTGAGTGTAGGGGTGTTTGTGCTGGTATTGGCGTTGTCGTTGGAGCTGAAGACATCAACGGGATTAGGTGTTAGATTGGCCAAATCCAATTTAGGGATAGACGTTGACCCAGACATTGTCGTTGGTCGAGGTTGAGACGGGGTATGTGAAGACTGCGGTGATACCTGAGGTTGAGTCTGACGATGAGTTTGGGTTTGGGGTTGCAGTCGAGAAGGCGACCTCTGAGGTGAAACACTCCTTGCTCGTCCACTTGGTCGTCTGCTGACACTCGCTCCACCATATCCATGTCCAGGATTAGGACTATAGTTGTCGTAATGAGGATCATGACGAGACGGCGACGAAGGCCCAACACCACCACCAACGCCAGCATCAACACCAAACCCAAGCGCAGACAACCCGGGTGTCGTACTCGCAGGTGGTAAACCAGGTACGCTGGTGCTTCCAGGTAACGGTAGATGTGGAGAAATCGGGTTCGGGTTCGGGTTCTGATAGTCGTGATTATGATTATGATTATGGTTAGGATGCTCATAAGCCCCAGCACTAGATGGACGAGGTGGAGGTATAGGTGGTGGTGGTAACGATGGTGATGCGTAAGCATGTGGTGATTGTGGGTGGGGCGGGGGTTGGGGTTGATGATGCGAATCGTAACCGTAAGGGTCTCCTTGAGGTTGTTGAGGATGAAGATTATGGAAGGTCGGGATGGGAGGAACGTAATATTCGCCTTGGTACTGTGTAGAATAGTAGAATATACATAGTCAGCCAGAGAACAAAAACGGCAATATCAAAAGGAGAAAGAACAGAGGGAACAAAGAAGCAGAGACATACCTCGCCACCATCACCATGCTCATACCCATTCAAATCGTACCCACTAGGAGGAGGCAACCAAACCATATTCGTGCCTGGATCCACATAGGCGCCGTTTACTGCAGCAGCTGCAGGTCCCAACGAGGGCGACATGGGTAGGGGCGGATATGCTTGTTGCCCATAAGGAGATTGAACACGGTCAGGAGGAATATTCGAGTAAATTTGAGGGGATTGAGGAGGTGCTGGATAAGGTCCAGGTGTAGACGAGTGTAGATGAGCGTAGTGTTGATGTGGATGTCCGTGAGCTGGGTATGGACCAGGTGTATGCGACGGATGAGGGTAGGGATTGTAATACGGATCCTGGCCTGGATAAGCTGGGTAAGGATTGGGATACGGCTGGGGCTCTTCGATGGGAGGTAGCTCTGGCAGCGCAGCAGGATGCACGACAGGGACAGGAATCTCGACAAGAATGTCTTTACTATAGGTACACAGGTCAGTATGTGCACATGAAATCGTCCCCATATGCATGTAAAATCGACGTACCTTCCTAGTCCCATGGCCATCTTGACACCTACTATACACCTGATCTCGAAAATGCTCTCGCTCTCTTTGATCTTCCTGCTATCGTCTGTCGGCATATTCTCCACCACGTCACCAAGCAAAATTCCTCCCTTGACACCTTTCGCAGATCTAGGCACATCAAATACTAATGACGCAACACCCTCTGCTCCCGGTGGTATGATGTATTCCGCACCCTTGAAGGGTATAGTAGTAAGGGTATCTGTGAGTTCCAATGGCGGAGCCTTGTCGTTAACTTCAGCCTCAGGGAGGTCAAGAACTCGAGTGATCGTCACATAGAGCCCGGTATTCTACAGAAAGTATGAGCGAATCGATACAAAGTGAACAGGAAAGCCAAACCACCAACCTTCTTATTCGAATGATTCTTCACCTGCAACTCTACACAAGCCGTCTCTCCAGCAACAATCAACCCTCCAATGATCCTTCCCTGCATCCAAATCTTCCCGTTCTCCCCAACAGTAACAGCTTCAGGTTCCCTCCCTGGAACAGTCAACGCCATCAACCTCTCATCGAACGCTTCTACGACTTCGACTTCCTTCTTCTCGGTGACGACTCTTCTCTCGCCTTTCCATGACACACCCACACTCGCACGGACCTCATACCGGACGGTAGCGAGATCTGAGCCGAATGAGATAGATGAGGGCGATGTATGTGGGAGTGGTAACCGGAACAAGAACGTCGAATGACCTCGACGAGCTTGATAGTACTGTGGTGGAAGAGGCGGATCTCCGGGTTGAGGATGTGCCTGGACTGCATTTGAGGGGGGTAGACCCGGTCCTTGGAAGAACCGGCGAAGGTGGATAAAGTTGGAGGTGGCAGAGTGATCTCTAGAGTGGAGTTCTAACCGCAGCGGTAGGAATAGTAGTATTAGTATGAGTTTATTAAGACCCAGTGTAATAAAGCTTACCCTGAAAAGCAAACAACTCGACCATCATAGATCCTATCCCGAGACCTTGATCAGCTCTGCAATCCATTTCCATCTTTCCGCAAATGTAATCTCCGGCGACGAACAAGGGACTGGCGAGAATCAGGTTGAGCTTGACCTTGGGATGGTTGGTCGTCACATTCATAGGCTCTGGCCTGAGAGGTTTCGCCGCCATCGTTCCCTACGAATCCCTGGCTTCAGGGCTGTCTAGATAAATATGACCGATACTTGAAAATTCGAGAGATGCAGTCCTCTAGGGGTGGAAAACAAGAGAGAAAAGGGTGGAGCAGGGGTGGTCAAGTACGAAACACTGACAAAAACATGACGCATGGAAAGCGAGGGTCACACATATCGACAAATTTGGTAACCACCGGTCTGGACTACCGGAACTCCGGAAAAAGACCTCCACAACAATTTATTACACTGTACAAGTAGACAACGACGAACGAGACAACAACTACAGAGAACATACACTAGGAAAACATTTCGAAAAAGCGAATCACACATCAATTTCACTGCATCGACCGGTCATTGCCAGTGTCACCATCCTCCCCCAAACAACGATATCAACCTCTCTCCTCCTCAAAATCCTCTCCAACCTATTTTTTTTACACATTTCGTATATCATGAGAGCCTTTTGCAGATGAGACGGTGAAAACAGAGGGTTGATTTGTGGAAGTGCGCTCTGACGCAAGTGTGGGGTTGCCTTCAATGAGGGCAGTAGATGGGGAAGTAGCAGAGGAAACGGCCGTGGCTGCGGTCGTCTCAGGCTGCTGTTGAGACTGGGACTCTATGGCGATTTGAGTCCACTCGTCGATTAGTTGTTGACCAATGCTAGGCTCCAACGCCGTTCCATCCCTGGAGACCTTGACTTCTCGGTCATGATTCCAAGGATTCCGAAAGTGTCGAGTTTTATAAAATGGCAATCTCTTCGTGCAGAGCCACTCCACCTTGAAAGACCTCCCCCAGCATCTTCATCCCTTTGTTCCCCAACCAGCTCTAGTCTCGTGAAACCAGACAGATGATCCAAAACGGTGTGTAAGCTCGCGGGGCTAGCATCACCCAGACCTGACACAGGCTGCCAAGGTGACTCAACTCTTGATGGGCTGTCAGGTACTTCTGGGGTCGATTCGTCTATGTACGATACCGGACCTGCCATTCTGAAATGAGATTTAGCAGGGTCCGAGGAGAGCATGGAAACACAAGAAGGCTCACCTAGCGTAACCATAAAATTCGCCACTCTTGTTGACGCTAAAAATAAGATAGACCTCCTTGCAAGTCCGGTAAGCTTGTTCCAGAATACCCTCGTTATACTTCTGAGTCGCCCATAAACCTTTCTGGACGCTAAGATCCAAATCACACTGCACAAGAATAGGTCAGTCCAGATCAGTGACTCGGACGTAGACAGGGTAGATACCCACCTGTGAAAGCGTTTTGAGGATAAAATAGCGTTTTTGGAAAATATCTTGTGAGCAGGCTTGAGGTTGTGGAAGCATAGTAGGAACTACTCGAACCATCTTTGCGAACCGGCCGTCCATCGTCACTGGACACAGATATTGAACTGGCATCGTCATTGTCAGACTGATCAGAAATCTCCACCATCATGATCTTGACCTGCCCCTTATTGTACATATCCACTCCACGCTGTCCTCCCACTCCAGCCTCCAAGCCATCTTTTTTCGTCTGAACGCGACATACTAAACACCGTTGATTCTTTGTAATGCTACGTGTAGCTGTTCTTCGCTCTCAAATTTGACAAACGCGCAGTTAAAGCGAGAGATAAGAAAGATAGACATAACACTTGATGTTGTCGTTATTTTTGGGAAGCGGACGCTGACCGGAGTGACAGCGAGCACGTTCGCGAAGAGTGCGTATCACGGCGTAGACGAAGGCGTACCTCGCAGGTCAAGAAGTAAAGTGAAGACGCGTCTTCAAGCTTCAGGCACCGATATCTTCAAACTCAAAACGAGATCGTTTTCTTCACAGAAAAAAGTTACTGTAGTAAATACAAATATGCTTTGGAAGTAGGCAGATTCAAGGCAGATTGGAGAACTTTGTGGAAAGCCAGACAAAACCGGATGGAGGAGGAGGAGGAGGAGGAGGAGGAGTCTATTACCCGGGCTGGGACCAAAAACTGATACGCATGGAAGGATAGGACCAAGATAAGCCGACATATAAGGATACGGCCCGGCGCGGGAGGCGGCGGGTTGACTAGGTAACCAACTTGGGCCGCACAGCCTTGAGAGGAGCCTCAATACTAATAGCTCGCGTCGCAGTCTCTGCTCCCAACGACCATATCCCTACTCCGCCGAGAGCAGCTCTTGTCTTGATGTCTTTTCAATGACGACGGTGCAAACTCATTACCACACTGTGGGCATTTTACTTTCACGCCAAGATGGGACTGAATGTGGACTAATAGGAGGCCAAAATCAGCAAGTAGCAGAATTTACAGTTTTAAAACGTACAGATCAAGTTGTGTCTTGCAGTGAAAGTTTGGGAACAGCCTGGGACAGTGCAATTGAAGAGCTTGTTGGTATCAAGGACACGTCGTTTCATGCGAGCTGCTCTTTCGACCGCGTCTGTAGCCACCCGGTGTTTGGAGATTTCATGAGGCACCAGAGGATATCCAGCCGCAGTGCCGCCGAATTCTGTCGTCCGTGCGAGGGGAGAGATGGTGGAATCTGTGCTTGGGGAGTCCCTAGGTGAAAGGGAGGCGACATGATGGTTCATTTCAACCCAGGTTGTCTCCTCAGCTGGTGCGTCTGAGTAATAAGCCATGGAAGGTGGCGCAAACGGATACGTTCGGGAATCTGGAAGAGCCTCCGATTGAGCGCTCTGAGGGCCATAAATTGGACTTCCAGTGCCATAGTATGAGTCATTGGCTGAATGCTGTTGCGAAGTGTTGTTCGGAGCCATCAAGTCGACGTCTGCAGGGAGGTTATGTCCAGAAAACCATCTACAATGCATATGTTGCGTACATTGAATGCAGTGTTTTTGGCTGTGCATCTGAACGGCTGGCTCGCACACATATTGAATATTCGTCTGTTGTCCAGTAGGGGAACAGCCCGCTGTGGGGTCACCGTAAGGCCTGCGGGGGAGGTGAGCAATCCTTTCGAAGACATGAACTCTAGACACACCATTTATTCCGAGTATAGTTGTCGTCCATGATTGAAGCTGGCAGTGGGGTTGGGAACGAGTCGTTGCAGATTCCTGCTTAAATACTATTAGGTTGTAGGTTGTAACTGGGAAAAGAGAGAACATTCCTGGAAGAGCGGTTTAATTGTGCATTGTCAGTGTATATCGACTCATATTCGGAATAGATTGACAGTGTACTTAAACGGTGTCTCTACGTCTCTACTGTCTTTACCTGTGGATCTGTCCGAGCTTCGGAATGCAGGCTGACATGTAATACCTATACATCACTTCTGTACATGTGATCGTCATATTGTCTGTCTACGAGAGACTAGTAACAGCACTAGAAAGCCGCGAGATAGCCAACGAAATAAGGTAAAAGTACTTCCTAAAAGAATTCTGAAACCCAAACTCGCTTGTAAATCCAAAGGCTTCTTGACGGACCCTCGACGAGTCGTTATCTTCATATAAGCAGTACGTCTTTACAGCGATCCCAATAGAACATAATAGCAGAAGCTGCGGCCTTTCCAATGCAAAGCGATTTTGTGAGTGCATGAAACTCTTCGTATTATACAGGGGGACGAAGCAAATGCTGTGGATTTGAACCGAGTGTAGAAAATCATATGGAACCTCAGGGATAACTCAGAAACCCTCCGGCAGTGGGGGAATCCTGCCGAGGAAAAAACCTGGAAATGGTTTTTTTGCAGTGGAACGTTGTGGATAACGTTGTAGCCCGAAATCCAGGGCCTGGTAAGTACCTCGGCCTTCCGTGGTCATCAAATTGCAAGTAAATTCCTATCATCCAAAATGCCTTCTCTCTGGGTCAAGATGTTCAACATGGAGGTATCAGGACCCATTCTTGATTGGCTACGAATATTATACACCAGAATGGGATAGTATGTAGTACGACATGAATCCTATGGAGTCACCGATGCATTTAAAAGCCTCGTAGGCATCACACAAAAGTACGTCCTATTGTAATTGCATTTTGGACATTATATCAGACCGGTATGGTCTGATACAATCAGATTCATCAGTATTTTGACCAAAAACTGGTTGACTGGTGGCGGGCGCCAGTGGAAACCAGTCACCATTCGTTAAGCGAGCTTAAGCGACCAGCCAAGTCCAAAACACGGGAGGCAAATCTCAGTAAATACGGTGCCATACGGCAGTAAGGTTCCCGGACGTATGGCGCCGTATTTACCGGGATTTGCGTGCCTCCTCCTCCCACCAGTAAAAATCTTAAATGGCAACGCGCACAACCTCTGCTAGCTTCTGTCCCTCTGTCTTATGTTAAAATAACTTCATTTCTATGTAAGATAATCTACCTACTAGGAATATTGGTGAAGGTACGAGGGGGCCGAGATGTAATCAGGCATTTTTGGCTGTACCAGTCGAAGCAGCGGAACCAGTCCGCCAAATATTTGTCAAAATACTGATGTTAGAATCACTAAAATCCAGTTAGAACCCAGATCCAATGCGGATAGAACTGGGCTGGGATCTTTACAGTGATTATAATCGACCGTCATTTTGCGTGACGGGGGTGCTAACACTGGCAGGTGATACCGCTTCTCCAATACTCTGGAACCTATACTTCGCCTTCCTTCACATTCCTTCACATCCTGATGACATCCACCTACACAATATCAGATCATTTCCCATGTCGAGCAAGCAGATGATGTCGTAGTTTTCACAACCTCCCTTGAGGCACTCCAAATGAAAATGTCTGCCTTCCTACGCTGGTGCAGTTCAAACTTACATGACCATGAGTCAGGGCCAGATCGACCTAAAATGCTGTATTAATTATTTGACTTACCAGTGAGAAAGTGCTATAAGAGCGATTGTAATTGCAAATATGGTTTCCGCTAACGAACCCACCTCAGATTTGACAATCTACACCCGCCATCTTACCGTCAATCAGTAGATCTGTTTAATACTAAAATTCCAATCCTCGAGTAGTATTGACGGAACCCGACTATAACCGCAGATCTACATCAGTAAATTAATGGTTTTTAGAGAGTATAGATGTATCGTATAGGTTGTGCAAATCTCTATACCGGTTTTCTTAAGCGAGTTTGAAAAATCTTGTTGATCAACCAGAGCTCGCGTCGCTTTCCCTGCTGTCTCGTCTTCCCCTCGTCTTCCCCTCGTCTTCCCCTCGGCTTCCCTGTGAGCTCAAATGGCCGCATTTTTTGTATCCCGGGAAAATATACCCTCCTCCGTCAGCTCAGCAGACTCGGTACCAAGCTTCTCCGCAAATTCTCTGTCAACTTTCGTTGAGCAAAGAACCAGTGCCCAGTCCATGACCCACATCTACCTCTACCTCCTCAGAGTCTATTGCATTTTGTGCAATGGGATGAGGACTCGTACCTGCCGCTGTATACAGTGGCCCGCACCGACATATTACTCTCAACTACACTTAAGATGTTTTATTTTCAGGGGCTGCGCGCACTGTTACGAGCCTTTAACACTGGCTTGGAGGTCGGTTGAAGGAGATAATTTGGGATTTTGTGAGTGATCTGCGCGATCTGCGCGATCTGCGCCGTCAGCGTATGAGTGTTCTGATGTGTATGAGAGTAGTTTTGGCAAATTATTCGTACTTCAGTGGCTCAGTTTCCACATTTGAGACCTTTTTGAACTTTCCAGTCTTAGAATTAGGTCTAATTTTCTACAAAACGGGTACACTTGCCATGGAAATATCAAATTTGACCACAGAACTCTATTACAATTCATATGTTACTCAATACAACGCACATTCCACATTCCACATCTCCGCTACTCACGTTCCACATTGTCGCCATGGACCTTCCACAAGTCGCTTATCCACTCAGCAGTTTACAGCTCAACAGTTTACACAGAACGAGGACGTATTTCACACTTTCCACAATCAAGTGGAATTCTAATTGCTCAGCCGGGTTTGATCGTAATCTCGGCAGTGTCAGATGCCGCTCGGAAGCGGCTGGAACGGCGTATCGGCGGCTCATTCTCGGCTGCTATTTTGACGCAGCGCCACTTTGGCTGTCTTCAGCGTCTTCAATGTACATTTACTCGTCTTTAATTTCCCTTCTATCTTCAAGGTTGAGCAGGGCTACCTGCTTACATACCTAATCTAATCATCTTGCTTATCGTCCGAGGGAATTTCTTGTAATAGTAAGAATAGGCGAATCATGGGAAGTCCTGAAACAGCAACTTCCCTGGGTATATTGACAAACAAGATTCGAGAAGCACTAGTAGAAAATGGGAGAGGAGGGAGGGTAACTCAAAACTACTCTGATGTTACTATGAAGACTTGTGGATCAAATATGAGATGGGGAAGAATAGTAGATGCGAGTCTCTTGGGTCAGATTAAGTACTACTAGGTAAAATGAAATAAATAACGAAACTCGTTCAGAAATGAGGAAGTAAGAATTGGAGAAACATATGTAATAGAGGAGATTGATACAGATGTGAGGATGTTTGAGTCCTGAGATGTGTGGTGAAGCCTTGGAGGCATGACAGGTGTGTAGCCCTGAGGCATCAACATTCAATGCTGCGGAGGCAATCAATGGACAGCAATGAGGTCCTACAGATGGAGCATTGAATAATGAGGAGGAGGAGAAATCAAGTAAGTACTCACGACAATGATTAGACCTTTGTAAAAGTACTTTAAAACAAGACAAATTTGATCCTGGCTAACTGTGGATTGTTAGGATATGCATTCCAATAGTCCTTAATTTCATTCTGCTCTATGTTTCTACAGTGCTATTACATCTAATCTCCATATTTTGAAGGGCCTGTCTTGAATGTCTGAGACAGCTTCTGCAGTGATCATGAAGTGATCTTTTCACTGATTTTGCATATATACGAGCCTTTTAGAGATATAAAATCTTTAGCTACATGCTTGCAAGTCAGAAATTGAGGAATAAAATAAATTATTGCTGGGGTGAGTCAGGAGTTCATATAATAAGTGTGAATAGGGGGTCATGGCTTCCTCATCGCGTGGTAAGGAAGCCATGTTTCTCACGACTTCCTAATCTTTCAAGGCAATTTACAAGGTCGGCGTCAGTCTGCCTTCTAAAAGCGACTTTAAACAGGAGTAATAATAGCATAAGCTGGTTTTCTTTCCGCAATGTGGTTACATTTTCTGATTGCGCACTCTGTAGCAAGTATGATGAACAGCACTGTACTATTGAGTATCTACCATACCATCTTGTCAGAACTATACTAGAGGTATTGCTAAAAGATAGAGTCAAGTTATCAGAGCAAGGTTCTAATGCAGGCACTCAAGCAGGTCTGCAGGATTGATATGTATATTGAGTACACTTCAGCCACAATCCATAAGTATGGCCAGGTAGTACAGAAAGATCATGAAATAAAACTGATTTGAGTAGATCATTAGTTAGATAGGATTTCTGGTTTCTCTCGTAAGCAGTTCTCACATCAAGAAAGCCGAGCTCGGTTTCATAGGTATAAAATGACTACTCAGAGGCTAAAGCTACAATGTTACATGGGTCTCTATATGTTGATGGAGCTCAGATCAAGTCAGAGATAGTGAAACGAAGCTCTGATAAACTCAGAACTGCTAAACACATTTGTGCCTGTCAATGAGGGTGAATAGAGGACTTTGAGAGGCCTTGCTTTGGGCAAGATGTTTGCAGCTTGAGCACATTGCCGTCGGAACGTGCATGCCGTGATGGAGACTCCCGATCAGTGGTTTGGACCCTCTTGCCAAAACAGGATATTAACGCCGAAGCTTACCGTAAGCCGATCTAACCGAGGAACGGCTGTGCAATGTGAAGTGTGATGTGCGCGCACTTGACACCCAGTTTGAACCTAACTCAACTGGAGTGTCGATGCCCCTAACGTGTGCTATCATTTTTTCTGCTCTAATCTATTGCGTGGAAGGTGCTAAAAATGTGGGTTCTGAAAAGCTGGAATAAATGGTGAAAGATGATGTTATAGATGTGCCTTGCTCGTATTTCTTTCTCTAATAATGACTACTTGGACCACAGACCGGGCGTGACATTGGTAAGCAAAAAACTGAAAACGAAATACGGGCGCTAACTTCTACCGTCCAACTTTGAAGGTCCCTACTATATAAGGCTACATTGATGGCTAGAACAAAATCCGTCCTGACGCTGAGGACGTCCTAGCGCTGCCGAACAGACTCCTCCTCGGAGGGCTTGATCAGTACTCTGTTTTGGGTTTGGTCAATCAAGTGAAGCGGGATTCCGTCAGTGCTTAAAGGCTGACATCCTGCATTGTAATTCACCCAAGTAAGCGATATCTCGCCTAAGTATGTAGGCGCCGCAGGCGTCGACATGCTTAGTACCTTACATAGATTTCTATCAGGAGGGTCCAACCAAAGGGAAAAGAGGAAGAACCAGGGAGAACTGCGGGGGCAATGGTCGAGGAAATAGTTACAGTAGTACAAGTAGCAAAATCTACCGAGAAGATAGGCATCCTTCTTCAAGGAGCCATAGTGCCCTTACTTTCATGTCTTCGCTGATGTGCTGAAAGACCATGGAAAGAAAGTATCGGAGTACACAGATTCAGAATACCCTCTTAGAACCGTACATAGATTGTATCAAGTTCCTATGTACAGTACTGCAGCACGTGAATGCCTACTTAGGCGAGACATCGGCTTTTGGCTTCGAGAAAACTGCGGAAGACAAGGTTTTCCGAAAGCGCTGTAATTTACTAATGACATGTATAAAATTCGGAAAACGCCGGACGACTGGGTCCCTAACAACGGGATTTTAATGGGTATTAAGTCGGATCTACGTTGTCGAACGAGACCCCGAGGAGGATAGGCAAGACGCCTCCCCCAGGAGACTTGGAGTCTCACGCGAATTATACCCGGACATACAAATTTCGGGTATGGTGTGTTACAACCCACGAGTGCATCGTCGACATACTCAATTATACATGGATTATGCACATACCTACCTGCACTCTAGTCGGATTAGACCGTCGTTTATACCAGGTAATGCGCAATCATGCAGATTTGGATGCAGGATACTGTACGTACGACCACTCAGGATTCGTTAAAAATGCAGAAAGTATATGTATTGGCCAAGAACTATCTAAACATGAGGTGCAACTAACTACAGGGACAGTGACTACGACCTTCCTATGTACCTATACTGCCCGGCCGACTTCTCATTCGCTAAGAACCTCTCCTTCAATCCAAACGACCCGAGCAACAGCGAAACGAAACGAAATCTATCGCAGCAAGAACAGTCCAATCAGCATCGGGAGCGTGAAGAACAAAAGGAAACATGTCTCATAGACCACAGCCGATGAGCGTGTATCAAACTATTGAGGTGTGTTGAGGTTTTGACGGACTACATCCCTGGCAGCGAACGCACGGTGCTGTGCCAAATCCTAACGCATGGATCTGAAGAAAAGATATGCGTGAGGGAGTAAAGCAGAGAAGGAAGCGACATACACACCGGCAGTACAATAACCTCTCACCTTCACCAACTGACACGCTTCCCCAGTCCACGCCGTTGCTGAACTCAGAACGGTGTAATCTCACTCATTAGACGATCGGGATGACGCCATCAGCAAATTCTCAACGGGTATGGGATGTATGGGACCATACATCCCATACCAAATTATACGTGTATGGAGCAGAGGGGGGGGTACATAAATCCCATACATGCGTATGGGACTGGTATGAGGGTATTCTATACACATCCATACCCACATCTATACATACCTGATCTATGCACCACTGCTGTTCCTTCATTGTCGGCATTGCCATTGTTGTCGCTGACTCAATACTAAAGTGAAGGAGGGATTAAAAGATATATTCAGAGGTAGACTACATAACATCTATGTACATATTACAGTATCAACCAAATGCCTCTAAAACACCAAGCCACTGACTAACCCACTGTCAAGCCTACCGCTCAGCGCTCACAACCTTCCTACAATCCGACATCCAATCACAATCATGCAGCTCCTATAGACGAAAGGCTAAGGGAAGAACATGTTTTAGTAGCGAACAACACGAAAGCGAAAAAATACGAACCTAGATACAACAATAGAATCCGAGATGAGAACGTAGAGCTTGAGAGGGGACAGCGTCAGTCATAAATTGGACAGAGATGAGGATGATGACACACCTGGGCTATGAAGAGATGAAATACTGCAAGAACACATAGCACGTCAGCTAAACATGAAGACAAATTGAGATTTGACGACTCACCATAAAGACGGACACCGGCAGATAACCTCGATCATTCCATTCCATACTTCACTTGAAGATAAACAATGATTGACGAAGAGACTTGACGCAGCCCCAGAACGTGCAGTATAGCGGAGGGAATAGAGATCGAAAGGAAACGGAACGCTGAGTAGCGATGTTGTTGAGGAAAGAAAGGGCACGAGAACACAGCATTTCCGCGCCAGTTTGATCAAGAAAAAATTTCCAGCTCCGACTGAAATTTGTCTCGTGACCGCGACACGTCGCCTCTTGGCACTCGCTTCACCCGCCAACTGCGGGCGCTGCAAGGCGCTCCAGCGCTCATCGTCGATGAACGTTGTGTCAGGAAATGCAACTCTTTTGGCCAGCTAATACAATTAAGATATTGATGTCTATGTACTTCCTAATCCCTACACTAGAGTATTCACTTACTGAATCATGCGTCGTGACTGACCTCCAACTTGAACAGCGATGGCGATAACTTGTACTAGTAGTAACAACAACAACAAGCATACTAGTTGCAGCAGTACCGCTACGTGCTTTGAAGGCAAGTGTTTGCCAAAACATCTGGTCAACACATTATTAACTCACCCTGTCCATACGCTCATACTCGCCCATACATCCATACAAAATGTGTATGGAGCATTTTGAAGAGATTTCAGTGAAATGTGTATGAAAATGTATGGGTCCCATACCCTCCATACTTTCCATACCTTCCATACAATTGCGAGTTTGCTGATGGCGTCGTCGGAGTTCAAATCGACGGACCGGCAAATAAATGTCGACTTTATGTCGAATTTGCGTCGAATTGAACACCAACACATTGCACCCAGTCCCATGCGCTCATTCGGTAGCGTTGGATTAGCTTCTACTATGCTGATAACGCCTTCAGCTATGCTGAAATTTTGTCGGTCCCAGTCCACCACAGAATAAAACTCTAACCCTTCGAGAGACTTTCACACGCTTCTACTGGGCGCTTAACGCACCATTCTCCTCGTTGCCTCGACTCATGTTGACTGAACAGGAGACAATGATCCTCGGAGCACTTCGGAATATGTTGAGGATATGCATAGGAACTCTTTGAATTTTTTTTGTGCTTTAATGATGAGTGACACATGAGGTATTTACGTGCTGACACAAAACTCTCTGAAAATGGTCAATCTGGGACGTTCGAATCGGAAGAGGTAACATCTAGTAGTGTACCAAGTGGTTCAATAAGTCATCCAGTAATATTATGATTATCTGGAACTGCTACACTCTCAAAGCACTTTGGTCGCAAAAAGTGCATCACGCAAACCAACAAACCTCAGTTCAGACCCCCCTGTTATGCGTTACTGAACTTTCGGTCGAAATGATACAGTATAGACAACGACGAACGAGACAACAATTACGGAGAACATACACTAGGAAAACATTTTCGAAAAAGCGAATCACACATCAAGTTCACTGCATCGACCGGCCATGGCCAGTGTCACCATGACCGAAAATCATCCCCCAAACAACGATATCAACCTCTCTCCTCTTCAAAATCCTCTCTAACCTATCTTTCATCTCCTCCTTCGTCCCACCAGCCAAAATATCCCTATTCACCTCTCTATGAGCTTCCAAATTCCTCTTCAACGCTCCAGCAGAAAGCCTGCTACACAACGTTGGGATCGCTATAAGAGGTGGTTGAGGCTGGAGGAGATATTGCCTGGGTATGGCTGTAAAGAGAGAGAGAGGATGCGTCAGTACACATTGTAGTCAAGTACTGACACTAATCAACTCACACTCAATATACTCCTCACACTTTATCGGAATCTCAACATCCATAGCTCTCATCTCCTCATTAATCACCCTAGCCATCTTCCTCAACCCATCCATCCCAATGCCTGTATCCACTATGCACAACTTTCTCAACTTGTACAACATGATGAGTGCCGGAACGCCTTCATCGTCTACATTGGGGTTCATAGCAACGGAGAGTTGGAGTAGAGTTTGTTTGAGCGGGACGAGGTGGAAAACACTATGTATATCAATTTCGACGTCTGAATGACTGAATGAACGAACAGGGCACAGAGCACACGTAATACTCACCCCTCGTTCCCAATACCTGTGTTATCAAGCCCAACAATCGCGAGACGAGGTAATCTTCCAACCTTGACCAAGTCCACATCTTCAATCTTGGTACCTCCAAAGTCGATTTCAGTCAAGAACAAAAAGCTGTTCGGCTTGTTGAGCACTAGACGCACATCGTCAGTACCAAACTCCAACCAAAATATAAAAACACTGAAGAAAAAACACTCACCATCAAACACCCCCCTTCCACCCATATTCAACCCACCCTCATCCGCAACCGATGACCCTAACACGACCTTTCTTACCTCCGAACTTCTAAACACCTCCAAAATTCTCTCATTCAGCAACCCCTCTCCACCAAGAAAATCCACGACTCCTTGATGCGTTCGTTCTGCTCTACTAGTACCACCGTGCTTTGGCATCGAGACGCCAGCGAGAAAGTGTTGCATATGGCGGTAACTGCTTTCGCTGGGCGTTGCTAGTCCAGTCAGACGCTCACCGAGCTTGATACCGGGTATCATCTCGTCGAGACGCTTGGCGAGAGTCCCGAAGCCCCTGGGTGTCTCGGTACCGATGGGTGAGCCGTAGAGCGTGTCTGTAAAAAGTAGATAGTAGTCAGCCAAAGTTGAAAATAAAGCCCAAAAACCCAAGTATACCTTCTAACTCTCTAATCCTGTTCTCTGAACTATCCTCATCTCCATCGTCCCCTCTTGCAACCATCGCCACTCCCTGGGACGCAGTACCCCTGGACAAAGGCGAATACACGTACCCGGCAAAAGCTGGAAAACTCCTAGGCGGAAACCCTGTCTTCTTCTTCCTCTTCGCCTCTACCTCTCTCCAATTCTCCACTACACCCAATGGCCCTGTCTCGTTCTCCTGACGAAGCTCAACAAGCTCACTGATCAGCGTGTCGTCTTCCTCGACTTCACCTTCCTTCCCTGGATCACCAGGAACCACACCCATGAGCATGGCAGTGGCTCTATCGGCATCAGCGTAGCCAGAGCCGTCTGCATCAGCGTCAGCCATTGCAACGTCCACGTCCCCAGACTTCCTCTTCTTTCTCTCCTTCCCATCCTCCACACCAAGGAACGACCTCCTAAACGCACCACGACCACGCAAAAGCTGCGGGAACGCTTCTTCCAAGCGACGCTTCCTGTCTCCCTCGTCTCCAGTTCCAGCTCCAGTCTTGCTCTTCTGCTTCTTCTTCTTGTCCATCGACTCAATAAGACCACCATCGACACCTTTCTTCGCTTTGCCTTTCGCTTGAGCCTGAACCCGAGCAATTGGCGAGATAATGTCTTCGTCGTCTCCAACCTCCAGAACCGACGAAATCGAGAACCTCGACGAAAAACGCAGTTCGCGGCCAGCACGAGCTCTAAATGCAATCGAAGAGGGCAGAAAGAGAGGCACTGGAGCGACTTCCTCCTCCACAACAGGCATATCAGTCCAAGTGCCCGGTATGGGAAGAATAGGCGAGACAGCAATCTCTGGCGAAGGCATGGAAATCCCAAAGAATTTTCGCGAGGCAGCTGATGAGGTAGGAATGGGAGGCAAAGGCGGGAGACGGATGGGTGATGTGTCGGCCATTAGAAATGTAAAGTCAAAATTGATGTCTGGATGGGGCGGGTGGAAGATAGCGGACTGGGCAGGGACACCCGTCCCGGTACTGGCAATAGAAGCTGCGGTGGCCGCCTTATCCTTCCTGGTCTTCCGTATCGGCCTTGACCTGACCTTCGTCGTCGCGCGTGGACTGTGGTTCTTCGAGTTTTTCGCGGTACTAGGACCCCATAAAACTTGAGGAGTGCCAAAGTCGACGCAATCACCCGTGTCGACCTCAAAATGACTGGGCTTAGTCGTCTTCTGTTTCTTCTTGGTCTGTGTCTTCTTCTTATTGTCTTGAGCCTGAACCTGGGCCGGGGGATGCTCCTGCTGCTGCGCCTCCTTCCCTTTCTCAACCACATCCATCTCCTGCTTTTTCTGCACCGCAATCATCGATAGCTTCTGCTTCTCTCTCTCCTTCTCGGCCTGTAAAAGTACCTGTCCAAGCGACCGAGCAAACGACGACAATTCCTTTCCTTGTGCTTGAGCTTTCTTCATAGCGCGTTTGAGCTTCAACTTGTTTTCCTTAGCCAGGGGTGCGGGTATATGCGCGTTAGAACGACGCTTACGGACCCCAGAATCGGCCACGATCTTTTTGAGGCTTTGTCTGATGATATGATTAGGAGTGTTACTTGCGAGACCGCTGATGCTGTAGACTTTCGCGTCGGGACTGTTTTCCATATCGAGATTAGGAACGCCAAGTTGATGACGAATAGAATTAAGGTATGAGGCAGCTGAGACAGAAGGGCAGTAAAGAGGGTTCTCGGGATCAATGGTTGGAACGAGGGTTTCGCTGGAGCTGGTGCTCAAGTTGCGGGTGCGTTGATAAGCCATGATTAATGATTAATGATTAAGGAGTACGAGTTAAGGATGCAATGCAAAGCGAGAACTTGACGATAACAAAGAGACAATGGCGACGAAAGTGAGGAGATGCGATTTGAAAACTTGCGAAAAACGAGACGGATGTGTGGTGTTCTGTCGGGCACCTGGAGAGCGTTCAGAAGAGTTTCAGCTTGGGCGAGGACAGAGAAGATAAAGGGTAATAAGGTAAAAGTCTTCACAGGGCGGCTGCAGAAGTAGGAAGGTGGTGGTAGTGAAGAAAGTCGGGAGCTACCCGACGCGTCAAACAGAAAGTTTCTCATGGCATCAAACGCGCACACTCCCACTACAGTCTCCAGTTGGCAATGCATTCTTCAAGCTTCAATCGTCGACAATGAGTATCATTTCTTGTCCGCTGCAAGTACGTTACGTGACTTCAAATGAACTAGTTCGAATAGTACGGCTCCAAATTCTTCACCAATTTACTCCATCTTCCATCGTGCCATCCCGCAATGTCCTTCCACTCCTGACTATCTTCACCCCAAGCAATCTTGGACATGATAAGGAACGCGCCGATCACAAAATCGGCAAAAGACGCAGTATCTCCCATGATGAACTTATCCTCTTTCATCCATCCCGCAATCTTCCCGAACCCGTCTTCGACTTTCTTCCATTCCACCTTGACACTTTCACCTTTGGGAACCAGATCCTCGACACTCTTCCCGAAGAGTGAAGCTCTAGTCCTCCGGAAGTATTCCTCGCTAGCTGGATTGACCACGTCGCAAAGTTTGATGAGGATGAACTGGAACAAGGGGCCGATACTGGAGGGGACTGCCTCTTCAAATGCCACCTGCAACGCCCTGGTGTTGGATGGCATGAGTAAAGGCTTATCAGGATACGCCTTATCGAGGTATTCAGCAATGGCCAGCGAATCTGCCAAGGCTGTACCGGTGGAAGGATCGACGATGGCCGGTAGAGTGTACCTAGGTTTGCCGGAGTCGGGCCATTTGGTTGTTGGGGGAATGCCGGCAGCTTTCAAGGTCGCTTCGACATCGGGATATTCGACCCAGACGGTTTCGAAAGGAAGACCCTTGTAATTCAGCGCAAGTCTGGTGGAGAAGTGTTAGTAAGTTGCAATATTTATGGCATTAATTCTTGTGTGTTCGTACCTGATCCTGAGAGCGAAAGCGTTCCAGCTACCGTTCTTGGAAGGGAAGTCGTAGAAGATGATTGTCTTGTCTGCCATTATCGCTTTGGTGCTGATTTCTGAGTATGCTTTCGTCTCTGATTCCTCTCAGTCTTATAGGACCTACTTGTCTGGAAGTATCTTGCTGTCACGTTCCGACCTGTTCCGACATCCTCGTTCATTTTCGTTTGGTCACGTATGATCTGCGTTCATCCTGAGTCATTGCCAATTCATTGCTGACTATGCTTAGCAAAAGACCAATTGAAGACTATATCACGCTTAACGCTCGCTATACTTGCTTAGCAAGGAAAGTACGGCTGCTGATTCTTCAGCGCATTTCTCCCCTCCTTTTGGCAATCACCTTTCAAGTTGCTGACAATTTGTTCTATATAGCACTTGACAGAGAGGAGGCTGCTCAGCAATCAACTTGGAGGCGTATATCAAACTCGTATACTCGCTACTCAGCTATCACACACGAGTTTCGCCGATTGGAAACAGCGTCAGTACATTCAGAAATTCAGGTGAGCTATTTTCCATAGTACGGCTCCAAAATCTTCACCAATCTACCTCATCTTCCGTCATGCCATTCTGCGATATCCTTCCATTCCTTACTATCTTCACCCCAAGCAATTTTGGATATGATAAGCCACCCACCGATCACAAAGTCGGCAAAAGAGACAGTATCTCCCATAATAAACTTATTATTTTTATTCATGCACTCTGCAATCTTCGTGAAACCCGCTTCGAGTTTGTTCCATTCTTCCTTGGCACTTTTACCTTTGGGAACCAGATTCTCGACACTTTTCCCAAAGAGTGAAACTCTACCCCTCCTGAATTATTCCTCGCTAGCTGGATTGACCACGTCGCAAAGCTTGATGAGGATGAATTGTGAAAACATGGGATCGATATTGGAGAAGACTACTTGTTCAAATGCCAAATGCAACAACGCCTTAGTGTTAGATGGCATAAGTGAAGGTTTATCAGGATACGCCTTATCGAGGTATTCAGCAATGACCAGCGAATCCGCCAAGGCTGCATCAGTGAAAGGATCGACAACGGCTGATAGAGTGTACCTAGGTTTGTCGGTATTGTTACGATGCAAACGAAGTCGACACCCAAAACAATGCAAGTCGTGACGTCTAGTGGTGGTATGAACTGGACTCGGTTACGGTCACTCACCCAAATCTTCTCTACCCTCTTCCCATCCTCACTCAATACCCAATCACTCGGTTCATTCAGTTTGGATTTTATCACGAACGCTTTTGAGCTTCTCAGCTTTTGCCTCTCTTCCTCGTTACTACCACCCGCGACGGCACCAAAAACCAACTGCCTACTACCCCTCCTCCCCCGTAAACGCCATCAGTAAATCTTTTCCATCGGATCTAGCAATGGTCCGGATTCGAGGTTTCCTCGCAGACAGAATGAGAGAAGTCCGGGCTCACGATGACGACGAGAACTGAAGGAGTCTAGAGCGCGTTAGTTATGTGGTCGACGAGTCCCAGAAATTTACTCCTGTGTAGCATAGCTTCACATTTTTCTCTCTAGGTTTCTATAGTCTGTAGATAAGACGTTTTGACGAGAAATCACTGTAAGATTTCGTTGCCAGCTTGAGATAAACAATACAGATGCGAAACAGGTAGAAGCAGAGTGGTGTTACAGAGAAAAATCCTTCGCGCTACGTATCGTCTGTTCTGTTCCGGAGGAACGAGGTTTAATGCTACATTTGAAGGGCAGTGGATAGCTGTAGAAAAATCTGTAGTCAATCTCCGTCCGTCACAGAATCAGTAGGCTTCATCCTTACCACAAAAAATCCAAAGTGTACTCCACATTGGGTTCAATCTCATTCCCGTCCTCGTCTACAGCGTGTGTTACATCAAAGCACGCTAGGATGCACACCATCGCCATCCACATGGCTGAAATCGCTAAATTTTGACCAGCGCAAAATCTACGGCCAAATCCAAACGCTGGGTCCGGAAAGGGGACATTTGGGTCAAGAGAGCCGTCCTCTTGTAGAAAGCGTTCGGGGTTAAATAGGTGCGGATTTGGTCCATATACGGACTCGTCGTGAAGCATTGCCCTGATGGTATTAATATCAGTTCGCCCTCGTTGGATCACTCTTCCACAACTATCACTCACCAACTATTCCCAACTAAATTAGCACCTCTAGGTATGTGATACCCGTTGTATTCGTCGTCTTCGATACTCCTATGAGGCACACCTATCGTTCAGAAGTATATCAACTTAGGAATCCGACACGAGTAGATGAGATACACTTACACAAAGGTACGACTGGTATCCACCGTAGGCTCTCCCTCAAAAGCGCGTCCACATAGGGAATGGAACCAAAATCCGAGAAATCGGGAAGTCGCGCCCTCTGGTCCTTTCATCAACAGCTAGCTGCCCTTTCCTCATAGCGTCGGGATTCTTGACTAATCCATGAATGAATGTTCCTAGAGCGGAGACGGTCTACAGAGGAAAGGTGAGTTGCCATGTTGGCGGCTAAATTTAAAAAAATACAGACCGTGTCAGCACCACCTGCGTACGCCAGTCCTTTTGTAAGTTGTTATCCGAATGGTCAAGGGTGAATAAGATCTTACCTGCGTACATCGTCGCCAGGACGGCTTGTACTACTTTCTCGGGCTCTGGTTGACGGTGCGTCATCGGTGACGAGGGTTCCGATGCTATTTTCTCCAGAGCGCTGCTAGCGACCGAAGGGATGAAATCACCTTTAGCCTAGATACGATACAGGATTAGAAAAACAGGTGACCCAAGCAATCAACAAACACGTCAGAGGCACTCACTATAGCATCCTTTGCGAATTCCATAGGGACGACCGCCATTGCAGAAGCAGATTTATTCCACTCCTTGGCTTGACGTTTGAAGCCTGCTCCAGGGAACCAGTCCGGGATATGCTTGAGAACGGGAAGTTGATCCACTAGGTACGATCCTGAGTTGGCGGCAAATGCTATGGATTGCAAAGCTTTCTCGACAAGATCTATGAACGGGTCGTTTTCAGGTTGCGCCTCAATGCCATAGGCGATTGAGAGAATGGTAGCCCCGGCCATGCTAGGCAGTCGTTAAGCGAATGAAGTCGCAAAATGCTAAGGAACTTGGACGCACTAACGCAAATGGTTCAAAAAGTCGTCAGGCTTGTCAAGGAGGAGTAATAGCAGTTTCTGTGTTGCTGAGGTGATGGAAGAGCGGTATGTCACCAATGCTCGAGGGTTCAGTTCTTGATGAAAAACCTTCCGGCCCGCTGCTCGGTACAGGTCAGTATGTCCTTACAATGTCATATTAGCAGCAAGACTCACCTCGCCAGAAATCACCATAGCGCATAAAACCAATGTTCCAACTACTCTGTCCCACCCTAGACGTATGAAGGTCAGACTAAGAGGGAGTCGCTCAAACAGCAGAGGGACGTACAGCTCACACAACATTGTCATTCGAGGCCTGTAGGCCATTTCATGAGCTGGAACTTCGAAAGAGCTTTATTCAGAGCATGACACGCACCTATCTGAATAGTTGGAAGATCGTTTGTCAAGCAGCTCCGTCGCTGCTTTGAGAGAGTTGACAACTATGAGCGGTGTACCCAACAAGTCCAGGTGGATAATGTCAGAGCCTGTGTGAGAGACATTACATATGCATATGACGGTAAGCAAAAACGGATAGGATTGGATGTATGTTGCACAAACCGTATTTCTTAGACATATCCTTGTATGTGACCCATCCTCTCGAGCTCTTCGGTGGAATATCAAAGATGTTTCCAATGATGGGGTAGCCGGGAGGACCAGGAGGCAGGGGCAGCCTGCGGTATCGTAGTACTCTGTGCACTATGAAGCCGAAAACAAGCATAGCCAGGAGGTTTGTTGCATAATGCTCGATCATCACGACTTGTGAGCAAGTGGCGGCGGCGAGCGGGGTGCTGCTTGTAATTAAAAGAGTGGATGGTTTTATACGAGCAGGGAGTCGTTTTACGGCATCACTGTAATGGGCGATCACAAGACAAGGGCAAATAGCGAGGTTGGTTTATGCACCATGTTGACTGCCAGTTGACAACCAAGCTAGTGTACCACACCGTGTTAACTGCCAACGCTTCGTATTTGGCTAAATACCCATTAGATAGTTCGAGGTCATTGGTCCTCGGCTTTGTTAGAATTCGAACCTAGATAGATAAAGAGAAATATAAATCTCTGTCTCTAATAGCGAAGACAGTGTAAATAGTAAGTACCTAGATAGATAAAGAGAAATATAAATCTAGGTATGTGAGTAACTGTCCGAGTCTGATAGTAAAGTAAGTGGCTCACCTCTGTCTCTAATAGCGAAGACAGAGGTGTCCTAAAGGTCTCTACAGGTATATATACTAACGTACACGTGTAACATGAATAGAAGAAAGAGACAAAGGAATAAGTAACCGTAAGTAACCGTGGTGCGTCAACGCGTCAACCCCTATTCACGGTGTCCTTTGATCATAGTTTAACAGGCTTGAACGTTGCTGAGGTTCAAAATCATCCGTCTGAGAAGATGACGATCAAAGGAGCGAGGTAGCTCGCCTAGTAACGTAAATAAAATTGGTGAATTGAGCTAGTATGTGAAGGACTGACAGCGATATCTTAGTTCCGGAGATTTCCTCTCGCGAAGCAATCTCTATGACCGCTAAGCCTTGCAGCTATCATAATAAAGTACACCCCCCGTTTATGCGTCATCAAATGCATGAAAGGGAACTGGACAAAGAGAAAGGAGCTGTCGACGCCAAACGGCTGGGGACAGCAAAGATGACGAATACCCTTGTCAGTACCATGAATGCGAAGAGACAAAAGTGGTATCATTCACCTCATGAGTCATCGTCGTAGGCCTGCCAAAGCCATTATCGCCTAACATGTCCTCATCATCCTCAACACCGCACGTGGCAAAGACATCCTCATCTTCCGACAGTGTTAGGTAAGAGTTGGTGGAGGAAGAGTTTGGTCGTGGTTGTCAATGGAAGACGCGAGCAGGACACGAGCGGCAATTTTTTGTTCTCAAGTTGAGCTCTGAGGAGAGAGAACTGGGTGAAGGGAAACGACGCATGGGAAACTGGGCCTGGGCAAAGCAAAGATGAGCCAGTGCATTTGAAGACTAGCTGCCTGACAGGCCGCTTGAAGGACCATTGAGAGTAATGATACTGGTATGGGAAATCCAGGTCAGTACCTTAAGGCCAAAGGACAAAAGAAGGCAGGAAGCAAAGAAAGCGAGAAAGTAAGAAAGAAAATGATAGATATCACTCACCTTTCAATCATGCAGCTGCCAAAGGCCAAATCATGCCCAAATCCATCATCGTCCTCTTCCTTCTCCCTCTTCATCCCTTTCATTGCCAGCGTGTGTACTGAAGACAACCTGCTGCCTCAACCAGTTACCATATCTCCTTCAATCACTCCTTCTCTCTGCGACTCTCTCAAACGTCCGATGGTAAAATCGAGTCGAGTCTTTGAGGGTCGACGTGATCCAGGAAACTTAAAAACGATTCGGCGATTTTTTGGCAGACTGGTAGTGGTTGGTTGGTACGGCTAGTGCTATTACTGTTATGACTGCGAGTAGGATGAGAAGGGTTCAGACAGTCAGATAGTCAAATCTAAAATCTAAGATTAAAAAAACATACATACCCAGTGTTCTGCCTGAGACTCTGCACTCTGTATCAGTAGCCTCAGCAGGCAGTTCTCGACTTCTCCTGCTTTACGAGTAGAAAGATGTGAAGATCCTCGTCTGTGCTTATGAGATAATGCTTCAGGATAGACACTCTTCGGATACTGCACAAAACGCTCTTGCGCTCGTATCCGGATCGTTTCGCAAGCAATGGTAGAGGATGAAGTGTTGGCCGTGGCTGTGTCACCAGATACAAAACGCGCTGGAAGAAATGCCGGCGGCAAATTGCTCAAAACCCGGCACTGGTGGTGCAGCACCCTGACCAGAGCATCAAGTATGAACGACGCTGCCGAGACTCCTTCTCTCCTGAAGACCGCCTTGATCGATGGCTCTTGGAAAGATTTTTTAATGGATTATATTGTCAGTGGCCCTTAACTGTCTGTTCATCCTCTTCTCAAGTTCGGTCTACATTCTGCCAGGACAGACATGAAACTACGCTTCTCTGAGGAAGATCCAGTGGATTCCCATTTCTATTGGTCACTTTTTCGGCGGATTTTGGATTACTGAAGGATGCGTTCGATGCAGTGGAACGAAGTAAGCCAAAGCCTCATATGGCTCAAGAGCTCAAACTTATGCTCATCATCCCCGGGAGATGATAAGCCGTCCTGGTCAGAATTTGCGGCGTCCGTATGGACTCTTCCATACGTTGTACAAGAAACAAGGTGTCATATTATACGAGGCTATTGTGGACAGCGTTTTGAAGTCCTCTTAAAGAGCTACTTTCAAGTCGTGGAACTGTCCGAAACCTGTACATTTCTTTTCATGTCTGCGATACGCTTTTCAACTTAGATATGAATCTTTTTTCCCAGATTTACGATGAGATTCTCGATCTGCATTCGACATCCGAACTGGAATGCAGATATCGATTTGCTGCATACGTCTCCAATGAGCCAAGCGCTAGCAAGGCTTTACTTATGCAGTGGGTCAAATCCGAACTCGAAGCTAATGCCGTCCAAGCTCTGCAAGAACGCTGCATACTCAATCCGGGGCTTCATGAAAGGGAATTTTATGACTTGACGCATGCTATAATCACAGAAACCCGCCCCCTCTACAACGCTGTCCTCTTTGGAGGATTCTCTCTAGCAGACAATCACCACGTCAGGTCTCTCGATGATCTGTACCTCTTCTCTTTACTTCCACGCAACTGGAACGACGGTCCGCAGCAGATACTCGATCGTTTATGGGATATCCGAGCTGCTTCAGGTCACCGAGCGGTCCACTCACGGACTTTCCCTCTCGATGACAAGCGCATGATCAAGTATTATGATCAGGGATTACTGGAAGAAACTATCGCGATGGAGCTCGTCCGCATTAAGACTAGCGTTCCCGTTCCACAGGCATTGATGACTTTCGTCCATAATGGACAAACTTTTCTGGTTATGTCGAGGCTAGGTAGGGAAGCTCTGGCAGGCAAAAGCGATGGCCTGTCCGAAGTGGAGCTTGCTGTAATCTCACAGGAGCTTGCTCAACACGTCAACAGCATTCGACGGCTTGGTGCGCTCCTGAATCTCTCAGGACCAGACAGCCCCCCGTTAATGGGATCATGGTCTGGAGGGCCACCGGAGAAAATCGTCTTTGACCCTGCTCCCAGTTCGGCTTTCCAGTCCAGCGACGATCTTCGGTCTTATTGAGAGCAACGCTTGAAGTGACATCGTCAGATCCAGGTGCCAGAGTCTTTCAACCTAGTTCTCACCCATGGTGATCTCAATCCTCGAAACGTGATGGTTGAAGACGGCCATGTCGTAGGAGTTGTTGATTGGGATACTTTTGGCTGGTACCCGGATTTTTGGGAAATTATGATGGAAATCATCAGTGGGTCAATTCATGACCACATCCTTTCTTGCAGAACTAGGAATAACTGCAGAAGCTGAAGATCTCCGCAAGGCGGTGAGCGAGGCGCTGTATTACTCGTAGTACGCTACATGCAAACTATAATGTTCATTTTCCAGAGATTATGTATCTACCACAGTACGAGAAATATTACATTCAGATAGCCATGGCCACCAGATTCTTACTCCCACCACCTGAAGTCGAGCTTATGTACTGCCTTATGTACTACTCAGTCAAAACTTGTAGTGCCCTATACACTGGACAGCGCCAGGATCACTTCAAATGGTCCAGAGAAATTCCTCTATAGCGGATGTCATTCTCGTTATCAGACAAATCGAGGTCAAAAATAGCGGAGATCATGATCTTACCAAGAATTTCTTCAAGCAGAGCCGTCTTCATGACGCTGTTCACTTTCTCCTCCGTCAACAATCCGTAGCCTATGGCGAGCGCAAAGAAGGCAGTGCACCAATTCTGGCAGTTGCATTCTCCATCAGGTGCATGCAATCGCTTCCATCATCAGTCGCTGCGCTTTGGTGAGTTTCCCCAGCTTCAAGACGGGGCAACTGTGCTTTGTAGCGAATCTGCTGGGACTGGTAATTGGGCCCCAGTTGACAAGATGCGGCTCATTGTTGTAGGAATCGATATTCGAAGTCACCTCGAGACAACGTACGGCTGGTGTGAAGATATGAGGATCATTCTTTCTCCCCTGCGTATGTTCCAAAAATGCAGCGAATACCCCAGTGACGATCCCGAGGGGTCGTAAATGTCTCCTTCTCCGTGTAAATATAAAGAGACACGTCTAGCGACGAGTCTGGCTCAGGATAGTACTGAGATCCGACGTCGGCTATCCTTCGTTCATCTGCGCCAAGCTGCTCAAAGCTTAGAACAGACCAGCATTTCGCCACAGTATTTCCGATTGGGAAATCCTTTGATCTAGTGCTCATTCTGAGTCATTGCTGACTGCTTAGCAAAGACAAATTGAAGACTCGACCGCTCTTGAGGCTCGCTATACTTACTTAGCAAGGAATGTACGGCTGCAGATAGTCTCCCTAGGCAGACAACCGAATACATTCCATGTATATGGAGACGATCTTTTTGAAGCTTTGTCTGGTGATATGATTAGGAGTGTTACTTGCGAGACTGCTGATGTTGTAGGCTTTCGCGTCGGGACTGTTTTCCATATGAGATTCTCGGGGTCAATGGTTGGAACGAGGTTTTCGCTGGAGCTGGTGCTCAAGTTGCGGGCGCGTCGATAAGCCATGATTAATGATTATGATTAAAGAGTACGAATTAAGGATGCAATGCAAAGCGAGAAGATGATAACAAAGAGACAATGGCGACGGAAGTGAGGAGATGCACTTCAAAACTTGCGAAAACGAGACGGATGTGTGGTGTTCTGTCGGGCATCTGGAGACGTACGGAAATGGATGAGCATTCGGAAGAGTATCAGCTTGATTAAATCTCTCTGGGCGAGGACAGAGAAGACAAAGGATAGCAAGGTAAAAGTCTTCACAGGGCGGCTGCAGAAGTAGGAGGGTGGTGGCAGTGAAGAAAGGAGGAGGCCTCTTGAAGTCGGTCAAATAGAAAGTTTCTCACGGCGTCAAACGCACACACTCCCACTACAGTCTCCAGTTGGCAATGCCTTCTTCAAGCTTCAATCGTCGACAATGAGTATCATTTCTTGTCCGCTTTTATGCAAGTACGTTGCGTGACTTCAAATGAGCTATTTCGAATAGTAAGGCTCCAAATTCTTGACCAATTTACTCCATCTTCCATCGTGCCATTCCGCAATGTCCTTCCATTCCTGACTATCTTCACCCCAAGCAATCTTGGATGTGATAATCCACCCACCGATCACAAAATCAGCAAAAGAGACAGTATCTCCCATAACGAACTTATCCTCCTTCATCCATCCCGCAATCTTCCCAAAGCCCGCTTCGAGTTTCTTCCACTCTTCCTTGGCACTTTCACCTTTGGGAACCAGATCCTCGACACTTTTCCCAAAGAGCGAAACTCTACTCCTCCTGAAGTATTCCTCGCTAGCTGGATTGACCACGTCGCAAAGCTTGATGAGGATGAATTGGAAAAACATGGGCCCGATACTGGATAAGACTGCCTGTTCAAATGCCAACTGCAACGCCTTGGTGCTGGAAGGCATGAGTAAAGGCTTATCAGGATACGCCTTATCGAGGTATTCAGCAATAACAAGCGAATCTGCCAAGGCTGCACCAGTGGAAGGATCGACGATGGCCGGTAGAGTGTAACTAGGTTTGCCGGAGTCGGGCCATTGGGCTGTTGGGGGAATGCCGGCAGCTTTCAAGGTCGATTCGACGTCGGGATATTCGATCCAGACGGTTTTGAAAGGAAGGCCTTTGTACTTCAGCGCAAGCCTGGTGGAGAAGTATTGGTAAGTCACAATATTTATTGCATTTCTTCTGTTCGTACCTGATCCTGATAACGAAAGCGTTCCAGCTACCGTTCTTGGAAGGGAAGTCGTACAAGATGATTGTCTTGTCTGCCATTATCGTTTTGGTGTCAATATCTGAGTATGCTTTCGTCTCTGATTCCTCTAGGTCTTATAGGACTCGTCTGCGAGTACCTTGCCGCCAAGCTCCGACCTCCTCGTTCATTTTCGTTTGATTACGTATAATCCAGCGCTCATCCTGAGTCATTGCTGACTATGTTGAGCAAAGACCAATTGAAGACTCTACCGCCCTTGAGGCTCGCTATACCTAGCAAGGAAAGTAGTGCGGCTGCAGATTCTTCAATGAATCATTTCTCTTTTCCTTTCAATCGCTTTTCAAGCTGCTGACAATTTGTTCGGGATAAGATTGAAAGAAGGCCGAGGCTGCTCAGCAATCAACTTGGATACGTATATCAAACTCCTATACTCGCTACTCAGCTATCACACAGACGTCCTGTACCCGGACTTCACTGCAGGGGTTCGTGTCCAGACCATACGGTGACTACAGACATAGAGAGAGGATATAATTGGAAAAATAATGCATGTACATTCAGAAATTCAGGTGAGCTATTTTCCATAGTAAGGCTCCAAACTCTTCACCAATTTACCCCATCTTCCGTCGTGCCATTCTGCGATCTCCTTCCATTCCTTACTATCGTTTCCCCAGGCAAGCCTGGATAGAATCAGCCACCCACCAATCACAAAATCAGCAAAAGAGACAGTATCTCCCATGACGAACTCATCCTCCTTCTTCATCCATCCCGCAATCTTCCCAAACCCTTCCTCGAGTTTCTTCCATTCCTCTTTGGCATTTTCCCCTTGTGGAACCATCTCATCCACACTTTTCCCGAAAAGTACAATCCTCGTCCTTCGGAAGTACTCTTCGCTAACTGGATGAACCAACCCGCAAAACTTGATAAGGACGAACGGGAAAATGGGACGAACGTGAGCGAGGACTGCCTCGTTGAAGGCTGTCTGCAATGCCTTGGTATGAGAAGGCATGAGTAAAGGTTTATCGGGATACGTTTTATCGAGATATTCAGCAATGGCAAAGGAATCTGCCAAGGCTACACCAGTAGAAGGGTCGACGATGGCCGGGAGAGTATACCAAGGTTTACCGTCAGGCCATTGAGTTGTTGGGGGAATACCGGCGGCTTTCAAGGTTAATTCGACGTCGGGATATTCAACCCAGACGGTTTTGAAAGGGATGCCTTTGTATTTTAGAGCGAGCCTGCAAAGGTTGTATAGGTGAGTCACAGTAAATCTATTGCTCAGATTCGTGTACGTACCTGATCCTCACTGGGAAAGGATTCCAGCCCTCAACACCATCCTTCTTGGAAGGGAAGTCGTAGAAGGTGATTACCTTGTCTGCCATTATCGCTGTCAACTGACGATGATCTGTCCTAGTGTCGTTCTGGCCTACCCTCAGCATCTTCGTCCTCCTCATTCATTTTTGTTTGAATCATGTAAGTAATCCAACTCTTCATCCACAGTCATTGCTTAGTAAAATTTCATACGCTACCCGTCCATCGCCGTCAGACTGAAGGTACGACCTCAGTCTTCCGCGGAAGCTACTAATGGCAGTCAAGGAAGTACGCCGACCGGCAAAGTGTTTGAATTCAGCCTCAGTTTACGGATCTTCACGCATCTCTCCATGGAGCATCTTGCCCACGCTTATGCCCGAGTACTAGTTCCTTCCTGGCACCATGCAAACACTTTCAGCATTTCTTCAATAGACTCGCCACTGCGAGGTTGGCATGTTTTTGTCACAAACGAGCTGGTGTACGGTCTTGGTAATTTCTACCAGATATTTGACAATGACTGTTTCGTCCACTGCGGATCCTGACTTCAAATATCGTGTACAGAGGCCTGCGTCGATCGTAGAAGCTGTCAATGATGCGGCGACGGTTTTTCGTCTAGAGAAAGATTTTGGTCCTTACAGTTACTAGTACTCCCAGCTTTGCAACAGCTCGATTTATTTTTTCCTCGACGGCTTTACACGTCAATTTACGCACTGGGTACGATACTATTGATAGTCCTGCTATTCCACTGAAAATTTCCTACAACGTGGTCAATGCTTCCACGTCCCTCACCAATCTTGTCCATCTGCCCCCATTCCAGCTCGCAACATCCTTCCATTTCGGACTATCTTCTCCCTGGGAAAACCTCGTATACTTGATAAATCCTGCCAAAGCGAAATCTGCGAAAGACACAGTGTCACCCATCACAAATTTGTTCCCTTCCCCAATCCACTGGTCAATCTTAGCAAAACCCTGCTCGACTTTCTTCCACTCCGCATTGGCCTGCTCACCCGTCGGATAGGCCTCTTCTACGGTCAATCCGCCAAGTACATCGTTCTTCCTAGCCTCTCGGAAGTGAGCACTGCTACTTGGGTTCAAAATATTTTCGGCTGTGTGGAGGAAGCTGAAACGGAACATGGATACAAGTGCCCCGATGAAGGCTTCGATGAAGGCCGCCTGCAATGCTCTGGTTCCTGAAGGTATAAGCAAAGGCCTGTCAGGGTATGTCTTGTCCAGATACTCTGCTATAGCAAACGACTCTGCTACTCCCGTTCCAGTGGAAGGATCGACAATGGCTGGGAGGGTATACATGGGGCTTCCATCGGGCTTTTTAGTCGTCGGAGCGATGCCGAGGGCTTTGAGAGTGGGCTCGACTTCAGGATATTCTATCCAGACAACGTTGTATGGAAGTTTTTTGTACGAGAGAGAGAATCTACGCAGAGGAATCATTATTCAACTGTGATCAACCAATCAGAGAAGTACATGCCTTGTCTTCCATACATTGGGATTCCAGGGCTCAGCCCCTTTTATCTTGCTTGGGAAGTCGTACAATGTGATTGTTTTCGAGTCCGACATGATTCTACTGAATCTTCCCACTGAGAGCTTGCCTTTTATACATATGCGTGTAATTTATTATAATTTTGCTGACCAAGGCGGTTCTCCTTTGCTTGATAATCTTGTGCTTGATAGTAATCCGCAGTGCGCCGCTACAACACGTCGTGACATTCAGAAATTGTGTCTAAGCTAAAGGTATCCACGTAAAGAGCAATAAGCGACTACAAGTACGTCTGACAATCCCAGGAGGAGGACTCCAGGAGAAGTCTATTGCCATGACAAAGACGACCCTCACTGCGATGAACTCAGTATTCCCGTTTGAACGTTTTTCTGCGAACATGGCACTTATGATGCGCCTCCAGGCGGGGCTACCATGTATAGCAATACCGTTCGAGCCGCTTCAAGAACGTCCTTCTCGCACTGCCACATCGCCACCGCGTCCACTTCTGAGGATCCAGAACGGAAATGTTCTGCCATGTTTTCTCCCGCTGGCTCAGTGAGACTGATTTGGAAAACTGTATGAAGTCCTTCTAGAACATCCTAGTAGCGTGTATACTCAATGCAGACATTCAATTCTACGATAAAAACTCTCTGAAGAACCCATGTATCGAGAGCCCTGTTCCCTTTCAAGGGACGTCGAACGCGCCCGTCAAAACTTCAACATCCTCTCCCAGATATATTCCCTTGCACAAACCAGAGTACGGCCTTGGTCGCGATATCTTTTAATTTGTTTTGCGGGCTGACACATTCGAATGAGTTGCGATTGAGTGTTGCAATGGCATCAGTTGAAAGCGGTCTCAGATGAATTTTACTGGAGAGACTCAAGCATCGCTGATTCCGTGTCGGGAAGGAACCTCAATCATCCGTGGCTCGGGATTGATCAAGTACCGTACTGTTGAGATCAATGCCCCCGAGTACTTCTCTGCATGCGCATAGGGTCAAGTCCCCTGCGCTTACCGATCTTTTACATAGGCTGGTGTTCAGATCAAGGGATATAGGGAGTTGGTGATTCTGCGAAGTCTAGGCAAAAGTTACATTTCACACAAGGGTTAGACGGATTTAAGTGTTCTGCGATGTTTACGGTCTAGTCAGGCAAAAGTTACATTTTAAGACTCTAGGGTAAAGCTATATGTGCACGACGGGAATATACAACTAAATTCTTTCAAGTTAAGTAGGAAAATTTGGTAGTGTACATGTCTAAAAGCAAGTAATTTAACGCGAAAATTGTAGACGAATAAATAAAAACTCTATGTAAAAGGACGCGCGCAAAGGGAAGATGGAAAGAGTTGACGTAGGAGTTGACGTGTTGGTGTCATGACCAGGAAAGTATCATAATTTTGTCTGAATAGATAGGGAGAACGAGGAAGAGGAAGAGGCAGCATCATAGAGGTGCCTGCGATCGCGGCCGCCACCCTTGCGACCCGTCATACTTCATAATCCAGAAGCTGAATATGGAACTGCCTCCAGTCAGTGTTGGCTGGGTCAAAGCACTCATTGCTAGGAGGCGACAGAGACCTGTTGTCGACTTCATCCGTTAGTCCAAGACCCAAGTCATACTTGTCCTTGGACCAAGAGACTTGACTGACAGGGGCCGAGGATGCGCGTATGGAAGACGGTCGTGAATCTCGTCGATTGGTGATGGATGAAGTGAAAGACAGGAACGAGTCGCGTTTGGAACGCATGAAGGAAGCAGGGCCTGAGCTGAGGCTCTGAGAGGGTGAATCAGTGAAACCGACAAAAACGGATTTCGAGTCACGAGAGGGATGGAAGGGGTCCGTGGCTGAACTGGGTTCTTCACTACTATAGGATACTCAGTAACTGGCACTACGATGAAAGAAGCAAAAAACTTACCAGATATACATGGAAGCAAACCGAGGGCGGGTGTATGGTTCATCTACATCAATTGCCAGTGACACGTCTGGCTTGGGACTCGGAATCGCCATACTGCGAGTTCTCCTCTCCGGCGAACGGTCTTCAGACGCGCTTTTCATCCTTTCCAACAGTTTCTCATCCTTCAGCTTGTGGAAAAGCTTGGACGAAAACTCCACAATTGAGTTCCGTTTGCGATGCCTGGAGTGACTGGGTGGTGAATTGGAACTTGAAGTCGAAGGCAACCCTACTGAAATGGGAGCACTGCAACTCTTGTCGTAAATGAGTCCGGGGCTGAAGAAACCGGAGGCGTGTCGCAATTTGGTAGTGGAAGACGAGTCCATCTCTGATAGAGAGTAACAGGGAGAGGACAGTTGTCGCTGGAGAGAGGAGGCTTGGAATCCGGAAGCGAAGAAGGGAGAGTAGGAGGCCTTCTGGGCAGACATGGTGTGTGACGGTCTTAGGAAAAGCAAAATAGGACCTTGTCTTATAGGCAATAATGGAGCGATCTGGGAGGCGGTGGTACATATTTGATGAGATCATACCATGGATATTTAAGGAGTTGGCAGCCGCGCGCAAGATCGAACAAACACTATTACATCCGATCGACGTAAACACACCACGATACCGGAGGTTCTGACCGTAAAGATCATGAGATGCTGGCTGCCTCAGGTAGCACGCATCGGGTGTGTAGGCACGGCGTGGAGAGTACCAAGAACCCAAGTCAGTTCCTTAAGAAAACATCTTAGGATGATGAAGGGAACAGGAATGCTGATAGGTTGATGGTTGGAGCCTCAAGGAAGGATTGAGTAGGGAATATGATTCGATTGCAGTGAACAAGTATAGAACACGGGAGCTTGGCGACGAGAACTTTAAATCAGCTTCGCTGCCTTTATGATCAACAGGCCCACAGCAAGGTGACATGACACCAACAAAGACGGGAGAAGATCACTGTTGCAATAAACGGCTGATATACCTTAGTTGAGTACTTAGGAATGAGGCGTGATCGGGGAAGAACGCACTGCACTTTGCATTCTCATCTTTTCGCGTCCTCTGCTTGTGTCCGTGTTTGGGCAAGTCTGTTTTTCTGGGCGTCAGCAATAATACGCCTCTGGTTAAAATACTCAATCTGTTCATCAAAGAAGGTCACAGCCATTTTAGCGCACAAGCTGGCTATCTAGAGAAACGGAACATACCCAGCTCTTAGCACAGTTCTGTTCATATTCTTTGTCCTCCGCAGTACATGCGCTTTTGCTTTTTTCATCTCCTGCTTTTACGACACCCACGCTATCCAAACACGAGAAGTAAGCATCCCTTGCTTCCCAGCATTGCTGTCTATCCTGACGCGTCGGAGCTCCAGCTTCCTCCTTCGTTGTTGACGAGAACGGCCACATGGATAATTCCAGTATCCAAGAGAAGTAATGGAAGCAATACGGAATGGACGAGACTTTCAGAAGACGGCGGTCAAGAAGAAAATGTTTTCATGACGTTGAAGTCGTCATATGATTCACGTGCGTCAGACGCGATTACGCGTCCTTGGCCCAGCACCCTCAAACATCAACGAATCGATTTGATTTCCATTATGACAACTACAGATTATAGATATGTACCTAATAGCTTTGTGAATGCGATACAACCTCTAGACAAAACACGAAGACCCTAGATGAATCAGTATGCACGTAATTGAACGAAGAAAATCATTGAAAACAACATTGAGAAAAGAATATGCAAAGGCTCTACGACAGCAATTGACTAAGAGTAGCGACATGGGCTTCTCGTTTGTTCACTAGATCATTATGCAAAATAGACGTCCGTAAATCCGTCTCTAACTGTAGAAGGAGGGAACAGGATTAATACACCGCACGACGTAGCAAGGTATTGATATGGACCTACCTGTAGTAGTTTGTCTGCCTCCCACATCCTTGTAGGCAGATTTTCCAGGGCAACGTAGACGGCTGGGATAGATTGGCATGACAATAGTTCTTGTTCGTTACTTCGAAGAATTGCAAGTGCGACACGGAAAAGTACGTCAAGGCCGTCAACCAGAAAGACGTCCCATACACGGAAGAGCGTCTGACGGCGAGAGTCTATAAGTATAGAAAACAACATACGGAAGCATAGACACTCACCTCGACAGGGAGACAGTCGGTGAAGAGAGATAAGAACCAAGAGAAACATATCGCTGGTAAGTCGACACCCAAATTGATGAGATGAGTGTATAGCTTGGGAAGGTATTCTCGAACATAGTCCAAAAGAACGAGGGGACAAGCTCGTGATGGTAACAGAGTAGGTGAAAAAAAGTCTTCGGGAAGAAGTCGTTCAACTATGGCAGCTAGAACCCAGAAAGCCTCCTCTTCGTCTGCATGGACAAGAAGTAGAGTGGAAGTTACAAGATTCATGCCTTGACAATATCCAACTGCGGGGTTTCGCCTGCAATAAAAAGTCAGTACAAGGGTCACACTAATGATCACAGGCTACACACCGGCTGTAGGCTCTCAGAACTCTCCTCAACTTTTCAACCCCAGCACCATCACCACCAAAGAAGACATTCAACGGCATTGTTCTACCCACATCCTTCTCAATCTCCATAATGACACCTCCAACCTTTTCTCCCCGTTCCGTTGCCTCCCTCTCTTCCTTCTCAACCTCGGCCAACAAATCTCTAAACAATCCAGGCTCTCTCATCTCTAGCCCACCACTACATTCCAACCACACCTTGCTCCTATAAACCAACGGAATCTCCTTCCTCACCAACCTCTCAAACTCCCTTCTCTCATCTTTATTAGACGACAAACCCAACTGAGCAAACCCAATCAAGCCTTCATCGTGATCCAACTCGTCTTCAACTTCCTCATAGGCATTCGCATCCAGTCCTAGAATCGCTGCAGCCCCACCAGAAGCTTTAGGTCCCTGTCCTTGAGATTTGGCTTTCGCCTTACTCCTCTGTTTGACAAACGCATCCCACTCTTTTCTACGCGCCTTTTGCTTCTCGTCATGTATCTCTATAAGAGCACCTAAAAGCTTCCTAACCGTATTCGGACAAACATGTCTCGGCGTCGCAGCGTTGACACGAAGAACTGAGGACATGGAGCTATTCACCGACGCTGCTACTGTTGCAGCAGAACCAGATCCAGAAACAGGCATGGATCGCCTTTTCCGAGATTTCGACGAAGACTCTGATTTCTTGGTTTTGGACGATGCAGCGTCGTTGGTCGTTGTATCGTCTTCTGCTTCGGCAGATGGTGTTGCCAAACCTTGCCTGCTATCACCGTTCCTTCGTCCTTCGCCATCACAATCACAAATCTCCTTGACAACCTCTATCTTCATCTTCTTGTTCTTCCGACCAGTGCCCCCTGTTCGCATCGAAGCACCTTCAACTTCATCATCACTGCCCATATTGCTACCTTGTTCATCATCACTATCAGGCCACGTATTATCTTCCTCTCTATCCGCAATCTTTACCCCTGTCAAACACGCCGGAGCCGAACACCCACATTCCTTCGCTCGCAACAGCAACAGCAAATCATACTGCGAAACATCATACACGAACCCATATCGATCAGTTAGTACTTGCGTACTAACTTCACTCCCCTTGCCCCCAGTTCCAGTGAACCCAAAGGAAAACCTTTTACTCGACGAAGGCGAATAGGGGTATGGTGTTGCGACATAGGCGAAATTGGCAAAATGAAGGTCCTTGGCAGTGAGAGGTGTATATGTCCGAGAGAGATATTGAGTAGGTGGTTTGGCCATCGCGGGAATGATACTCTCTAACGGAACCGAGGGTGCACCAGACCCTGTGTTGGACGAAATACCCGAAGCAGCATGAGTAGTAGAGTCAGAATTGGATATCGCGGGGTTAAACAATGTCTTGCGGTTATCTTCTCCTCCTGTGGACCCTACACCACCGCCGCCGCCAGGACCACCACCACTAATACTAGCACCCGCTTTCCTCCTCTGCGACCCACCAGCAGCCATAGCACCCAATAACCCAGGGAAAGATCCAAATAACGAAGGTGAAGGTATGGGCATTACATTTCTCAATCCTGATTTACCCTTCATCGTGGATCTCGCTGAAGGAGACCTGCTATCACCGTCTCCTCCTAGCCCCAACGCACGATTGAGTGTCCTGGCAGCATCAGCCGAAGAAGCCAAAATCGTTGACCCGACGGGAGAAGCAACTGTAGATTTGGATCTTGCAACGCTATTGAGCCCTTCTGAAGATCCGTCCAACGCTGATCCAGGTCCAGGTCCAGGTCCAGAATCCAGCCTCAGCTTCATCTTCATCTTTATCCTCATCCTCATCTCCACCTTCACCAACAGCCGTAACACCCCCTGCTCCTCCTTCTCCCAATGAAGGGTCTACTTTCAACTTGGGTTTCGTCTTCGACTGTGGCTTGACATTACTCTTCCCAGTCTTAGCCTTCGCCTTCGCCTTCATCTTCTTCCCCGGCCCTTCATGATACACCACACCCTCCTCTCGTGCTCTCCCAACCAACTCCAGTGCTAACCTCTTGATAAGATCTCCAGTTTCACGGCCTTGATCTGCGAGGATGCTATTGGCACTTGAAAGGTCTACATCTGGGGAATGAGTTTGGGTTTGAGTTTGAGTACCGGTGCCCGGTTCATTGGAAGCAGTGATATTGGTATTAGCAGCAGCTTCAGAAAGGGGATCAGCATCGGCATTTGGAGCAGTATGCAAAGTCGCTTGTACATTCGCAACCCTCAAAATACGCGTCGCATGTGCGATGGCACGAAGTGAAGTTCCTTGTGGTAACTCGTCCAGAGGAATGGGCTCTATCTCCAACTCAGTTAGAGTCTCTCCAATTCCAACTGGGTTTGGACTAGAGCTGGATCTAGCCATCGATGTAGACGTAGTCGTAGACATAGTAGTAGACGGCGACATCGTCATGGACGCGGATATGGGCCCATAAACACCTGAAGACGACGCAGACGCAGCTACTGAGGACGTCGACATAGATCTGGAAGAAGACGACATCGACATCGACGTCGACGTCGACATGGGGGTAGGCATAGGCGAATTGAGCGACACCACTGCACCAAAACCTGAACCTGAATTAGGACCACCACCAACAGTAACCTGAGGCGGAGCAGGTAGAGAAGGGAACGTCGGGGATAAGGGTGTTGATAATATAGAGTTTGATACCGAAGTCGTAGCTGACACTGAGAAGGAACGACGAGAGTGAGAATGATGAGATCGCGTGGAACGGTGGGTACCAGTGCCAGTGTCAACAGTATTCGATGTATGCGTAGTGTTGGTCGTATGCGTGGTACGATCTGACCGGATAGAAGAAAGGTCATCGGCGTCTTCGCCATTGTCATGTTCCCCTTCGCTTTCGACTATACTTCCGTCTTCTTCTCCATTAGCTGCAGCATCTGCATCTGCATCTGTCTCTTTTCCTCCTTCTCTCTCTGCTCTTCCTTCTCCTTCTCCTTCTCCATCTCTTACATCACCATCCTCTCCTTCCTTCTTCCCGGTCCCCGAACTAGGATTCAAAATCGATATCCCCAACGTCCCAAACATGCTCTTCGCTGTTCTTCTCTTATAATTGGTGTTACTATTGGCATCGTCCACCGGTACTGTTGTTTTTGCAACACCCCTCCCAAACAAGTTGTTAAAGTTATTCAGACCAGAAGATGTCCTATTCTTCTCCTTGTCTTTGTCTTTAGTTTGAGCTTTCTCTGCACCCTCGGAGTCAGCCGTAACATCTTCCCGACCCCGACCTCGACCCAAGCCCTCATCTTGTCCTTCTGCGATAACGTCACTAGCACTAGCACTAGCATGCGACGCCGTACTCGCAACGCTCAATGTCGAAGCCGAAGTCAACCTATTCCTCGTCAACTTGGGTCTGCCCCACAAGGATCCCATCCAACTTTGCGAGACACTACGGGTATGCGTATGCGTCTGCGTTGGTCTAGAGGCTGAAGCAGAAGCAGAAGCAGAGGCTGACGAAGATGTTGGTGTCGTTGGTGTTGTCGAGCCAGCAGGTAAAAGTACGGTGGCGGAAGCAGGCGTCGACGAAGAAGGAGTAGCTGAGGAACTGGATGTTGATGTACGACGGAGAGATGGTATGGATTGTAAAGATTGGAGGAATGGGATTGAGGATATACCTCCTCCTGAGATTGTTGACGTGGAAGATAATGTGGAGGTAGAGCTGTCTTTCAGGTGGGAGATATTCGTATCCTTTGGCTTATGAGATGGTATTGGAATGGGTGGTATGGGTTCCGAAGTGAACGATGACGATGAGAAGGGTGTTCTGGAAGTTTTCGACACTGAGGTCCTGGAGATACCCGACAGCACAGATAGAGCGTCCGCATCTGCATCTGGATCCGCTGTTGTTGTATTATCTGAAAAGACATCGTCCTCGTCTGCAGTGGTGTCCATCTTTTCGGCACGAGGAGTATCGACTTCTCTGAGTTCCGAGAGTGTACCAACGAAATCGTTTCGGTTGATGCTTCGGGGTAAAGAACGGGAAAGAGAGTCATCGGCGATGGCTTCTGAGAGAGAATCTGCTGCTAGAGACTGAAATTAGATTAGCCGCAGTAGAGAACAAAAATGATAGACAAACACACCATAAAACTCTTTTGCTTGCTCACTCGGTGGTTTCCTTCCAACACAGAGACATCGTCGTCCTCCACCAGTTCCTTGGAATCGCCATTTTCATCCACAAAAATCCTCTGTATGACTCTGCTCACTACATCATGCTCATTCGGATGCTCGTCCATAAGCTCCTCAGCTCTCTTCCTCCTCTCCTCCTCCTTCTCCATCAGAGCCCTCCTACTTTGCTCGAGCTCCATTCTCGCCCGCGAGAGACTGCCCAACGCAGAAGACAGCACACGTAACGCTGAGTGATACGGATGACTCGACACCTCTGCTGGGGATTCCGAAGTCGCAAAACTCGAAATAGCAGCCTGAATCGCTTCGTCAGAGTATTCATGCCATTTAGTCGCCAGTACCTTTGAAGCAATAGCAGAGTCTAAGCCGACTTCACGAGAAACAGATGTGGCGAGATCGGTTGTTGTGGAGGCAGAGGCATTAAGGTTGTCGTTAGGATCCAGTCCACCGACGATGATAAGCGGGGCTTGTCTTGGACTTTTAGCAGCGCCAGCAGCCGATGTCAGAGAAGACTTGGACGGTGTAGTGTGCAATTTTTTGTCGAATATGACATCTAGAGATTTCCGTGTCTCGGCGTGTCCATGTCCATGACCGTTGGCTTTGCCCAACCTACGCACGCTCCCGTCCCATGTCGAGTTGCCTGAGGCCTGTTCCTTTTCGAGTTGTGCCTTGAGAGTAAAGTATTTCCCGACTCCACTGGTGTTGGCTCCGGAAATAGAACTGGAAGAGCTGGGGAGGTCGTGTGAGGAAGCAACGCGATTTCGTCTAGAGCGGTTGGAGCGGGTAGAATGGGGTGTATCGGCGTCGGGAGCGAGTGGATGGGAATGGGCGGGCGTCGTCGTCGTCGGTGTCGAGGCCATAGCTTCAAGATGCGGTCATTGCTGGTTTCTAGAGTGTTTCCAAGAAAGGTGTAACCATGTAATGGCAACCGTAATGCCTCTTAGAGTTCGTTATAGCTACATTACATTTCGTATAATTTATAACTCCCTGGTAGTATATCGGTTTAGTACACGCGCCTGTCATGTGGCTGTGTTGCGGTGACGCGCGAAAGCTGGGTTCGACTCCCAGCCAGGGAGCTGGCTGCGAAAATGCCCCATTTTTATCCATCACTCCAACTTTTCAAGTGTCCTTCGGGAATGCAACACGAATCCAAGCGAAACTGACAACAAATAACAAGTGTCCCGTCAAAGCACTACGTAGATACTCTAGTCACATTTTTCAAATTTTCATAAAATTTCTTGAATTCGGAACTACAAAGCAAAACCGTCGGTGTGCTCCCTCCATTATACTTCCTTTGCATCACCTCTTAAGGAGGTTAAATTGAAGGAGAGTGCATTTGAACCTTTTTTGCTCTCAGCCTTGCGGCAGCAAATAAGGTAAAATATTCATTATTAAAATTAAAGTAGTTGGTTGAGTACAGTTCCTTCAAGAGTAGAGAATAGAAATCACTGAAGATCAGGATCCAAATCATCATAAATCGGACACAACTCCTTCCAAGCATCAGGAATAATCTGCTTATCCGGCCCATCCAAATTCTTCTTAGGAGATTCGGCGAATACCACCGCCAATCCTGCTTCCAAATGCCAGTCAATGTGGCTGTAAACACAAGGTGATTGAATGGCTATCAGTACAATGGTTCCCAAACACCACGAAGAGAGAAAAAACCGACCAATGAAGGAACCACGCTCCAGGATTGTCAGCTTTGAATCGGAAAGTCGTTATGAGTGAATTATTCGGTTGGAGAACTTGAAAAGCACGTCGTCAGTATTCGACCTCCGAAGCTGTCAATATAGAGATGTTTTGACACGCACGAGGGAAAACGTCCCTTCTAGGAGCGGAAGTATAGTTTATCCCATTCACAGTCTGGACGACGTCGAAATTGTGTCCATGTACTGTAGATAGCAGTAAGTATCACAATTCATTCAATGAGATATGAAACGAGTTCCGACCAAAAAGTACTCATACTCACAATGGAATGGATGTGTCCCGCCTCCCGTCAACTCAATATCAACAATGTCCCCTGGCTCGATGATGTTCACCTGCTCAGAAGGCAAAAAATCTGCGGGATCAGCCGCCCCGCTCATAATTTGCAATAACACTGGGACGGTGGGGGAGATGTACGAGATATTGTTGATTTCGAAGAAGGGTGCGACAGCCTGAGGGTCGTCGGGCGGGCCCATTGAAATGTTGAAGCGGAAGGTTTTGTCTGCTTTGCCGCTTCCGTACTATATATAATGTAAGCGTGAACGTGAACGTGAGTAGGTAGAGAAAAATCTGGGAACGATGTAAAATGTACTCACCTTCCCAGGTCCTTCCGAATCAATTGGCTGTTGGACGAACACGTTGAGTTCTAAGCAATCTAATGCCAATGCCAGAGGCTTACCCGCATCTTCGTATCATCCATCTTAACCCCATCCGGATCATCTGAGGTCTGTGGTTCTTCGTCGGGTGCTCCGGCATATCGGAGGATTGCCTTTGATAGGAGTTTGGCGGCTTATGATTCCCAACAAACGAGGGGAGGAAGAGATTAAGTCAGTGTCAGCGAACGTAGTATTAGTGAAGTATGTTGAGGAAGAGATGCTTACAATCGCCGAAGTTAGCTGGCTGAGGACTGATAAGATTCCAAGTCAGCCAATCTACGAGATCTCGAAATCCGGTTAAGTACTTACAGAGCACGTATCCAATAATTCCCAATAGGCTGGCTAGCGTTCATAACAATCGAAACACGTTGGGCTGGAGGATTATTCAAAAGTAAGTATGATTAATACGAGTACTTATAATATAGAAATTAAAAGAGTGGTACTAAGACTCACCAGCATAAACATCAGCCTTTTGCACCAAATTCGTCGGAACATGCGAAACACCATCTAGCTCAATAGCTTTGAACTCATGATTATCGATAGAGAATGTGAAGAAAGGACGGCAGGAGAGGGAGATGAGGCGGAATCTATATGTCTTATTTTGCACGACGTTGATTATTGCGTAGGAACCTTGGTCGGACTATGGTCATGAGTTAAGTAGGTAGAGTTAGGTAGTGAGTAAAATGAGTAGGTGAGTGTGATGTGAGTAGGAGTGAGATGGACTCACGGCGTATTTCCCTAGACCGTTGATCAAGGTCGCATTGGGAGTTCTACCAGTCGGAAGAATCCCCGGTTATCAAAAGTCACCAACGCACGCCAATACGGCAGAGAACACTTACGGTACAGTCTTGGTCTGGAAATAAGTGTCCTGAGCATCAGGAGCGAAGGCGTGATACCAGTCTGCGAGGGTTATGATGGTTGATTCTGTATAACATTGTCATGAATGGGCTGGAAAGAGTAAAGTATCGTGAGCGCTGCAGCGCGACGTACCATCGTCAACTTGATACAATTCCTTATGTGGGTCCTCGGGATCTAGTCGCTGGGATAAGATGAAAGCCGAAACGGTCAAAAGAGTCTTCACGTACCATACACAACAAAAGCACCACGAAGACCGTCGCAGTATTGCGTAGAGAGATGGGAATGGTACCAGTAGCTAGCAACAATGTACAACGTGAATACGAGAACTTGAATCCGATGCCAGTGGCACGGTTGCAGGAAAGATACACACCTTCCGGTTTGACCAGCAGTGTCAAACGCATAGCTGAAAGAATCTCCGGGGGCAATGGGGCACTGATCATAGATTGTACTCGTCAGTCGGGCGGCGTCAGGATAAACACTATAGTAAACGCACTTGGTTGACAAAACTACGTATTTCGCCAAGTTCAAGTTTAGATTCACAAGTTGACGATTATCTGTACACATGCACTCACGCAGGACCATCTGCATACGAAGTATGAGCTTGGAAGAAGCCATGCCAGTGCTGTCCAGGCGAATCAGAGAACGAACAGCTTGTTTGTAAGTACCAAGTTTGCTACTTCAGGATGGTGGCACTTACGATTGAAGTACTCCTCCTCATATTAGAATCCGTCAATTGGTTGTTGACCGTAATGTTAACCCTGTCTCCTTTGTTAAGGAGAATCGGTGTTCCAGGGAATGTACCTCCAGCAGTCACAGCACTATTAAAATATTAAAAACGATTCGAAACAGTCAAATCATCAGCTTGACGCCAGCTTCGAGGGACATGGCTACTGGCATAATGCCAAACTAGAAATTGGAAGTTTGGAAGGTCTCTCACCTACGCAGGAACCCATCAGGAGAAACGTCGGCATTTCGGATGTCGAGAGTAATTGTTTTGTTTTCAGCAGAAGTAAAGGGAGCAAGTTGGAGCAATGCTGCCAAAAAGGCAAAGGCTCGCAAGGACCGTAGCATGATTCGGTGGTACGAAGTAAGGAAGGTCTGCACTGACGACAGACGAGTAAAGCTGCTTTTAAACCTCAAAACCTCAGCGAGCAAATTGAATCCAACGGCTTCGATGCCCGGGCCTCTCGAGCATGAAACAAGAAGACAAAGTCTATTATCGAACCAGTATAGCCTCACCGCTGCACTCGTCGGGAAGCATTTTCCTGCGATACTGTTCGGCGTTTGGAATAATAGGATACCTAGGCTCCTTTGAATCCGTGCCGCTCTAGTCGGCGGGTTCGAATTCAAGAGCTAGAACGAGGACCATGCGTGAGGCATGTAGAGACTGAATACTAGCATAGCAGTGGCTGACAGATATCCGCTGGTAAAAGATATAAGTGGCGTGTACTTCAATGTTCCGTTGGTGTCTTCACCGATCTGCAGGATATCACGAGTATCAATACTTACTATACTCTAAGCCAAAGAGATTCTTACATTCCCATTCCAAGTAGAGGCATTCAAGTTCGGGACCATCAATGGGCGGTGACGTTCTACATATTTGGATGTATAAGCCGTCGATAACTGACAAAGTTTCCATAGTTCCAGAGCGCCATCGACCCCATTTCCGTACTTCCAGCCAACTTTCAGCGTTCCGTTTGATCGGATTCATCGGAAAGATTTCCAGATAAGGCAAGGCCTGTATTAGTCCTCCCGCGTCCACTGGAGGGCGGGAGGTACCTGAAGCTTGGGGTATTCAGAAGTCCATAAGCATTTTAAGCTTTTTTGAAGCCGTACGTGGGAAGCAGGTTGTAGGAATGCCCCCTGCCAAGCCCTGGTAGTCGTTTCCGGAGTTCACTTTGAGGACCGTCTCGATAGGCTAGGATAGGCTAGAATGCGCTAAAATGGCTCAAGTGCCTGGGACTCAAGGGCTTGTTATTCGGGAGGCTAACCATGCAATGGAAACACTGGTCGAAACTAGTGAAAAAAAGGTTGAGAAAAGGGAAAGAAGGAGATTGCAGTCACATGAGCAGAGAGAAATTCCGAAGGTAGCGGTGGTCTGTGCGTTCTGAAGGATACGTTTTCAAATCTCTGATTTTCTTAGGCAATTACAAGCGTCCAGGAATTATTACCTTGCCCATCTTCCAGTTTGCAAGTACCCTTCCACTGGTCTGTCGTGTTGTAATCCGAAAAGCGCAAGACCAGCCGCCAGTTTTGAGTATAGACTCCTTAGCACAAAGGTAACCTTCTCATAGCAGCCGTAGATTTGCTTGCTAATTAAAGTCATTTTTGAAGGTAAGACAATACTTTGTGGTTCTTTGAAGTTTGGGCGAACTATGATATTGATGTACATGTGTGTATTTCAGTATGCCTCTAAGTTCCTCACTAGCTTACCCCATCTTCCGTCATGCCAGCTTGCCACATCCTTCCATTGCTGGCTATCTTCTCCCCAAGCATTCTTACACCACTCCAAGAACGCGGTAACCACGAGATCGGCGAATGAAACTGTATTTCCCATGGCGAATTCGTCTGCCTTCAGCCATGTTGCAATCTTCCCAAAGCCCGCTTCGACATTCTTCCATTCCTCTTTGACACGTTCGCCCTGTGGAGCCAGAGCATCAACATCTATTCCCATATACTCCTTCCTAGTCCTGCGGAAGTATTCGTCGCTGCTCGGATTGAGCAGAGTCTCGCACGTTCTACCCAATAAAAACTGGAACAAAGTGCTAAGGCTGGTGTGGACCGCCTCGATGTAGGCAGCCTGCAATGCCTTAGTACCAGTGGGTATAAGTAGAGGCTTGTCGCCGGGGTACGTCTTGTCGAGGTATTCAGCAATGATCAAGGAATCTGCCAAGGCTGCACCGGTAGAAGGGTCGACGATAGCCGGCAGAGTATACATCGGTCTTCCGTCAGGCCATTGGGATGTTGGAGGAATTCCGGCGGCTTTCAAGGTCGACTCGACGTCGGGATATTCGACCCAGACTGTCTTGAAAGGAAGACCTTTGTATCTCAGAGACAACCTGCAGTCATAGTCGAAGTTGGTGAGTCCGATCAGTGGAGGGTCAGAATAGCGATGCTCCTACTCGTACTTACCTAGTCTTCCACGTATTAGCATTCCATCCCTCAACACCGTCCTTCTTGGAGGGTAAGTCGTAGAAAGTAATCATGTTTGTCATGATAATATCCTCGTCTTGTCCTCATCGTTGCACTTTATATTTGGCATCGATAGTAATTACATAATCATCACCCGGAATGTCTTTGTTGGAAGAACACAGTACTCATAGCTGATGAGTCTAGGGTGGTCGAGTACCCGGTTGAGCGGTTAAATAGGTAATGAGAGTGAGTAATAACAGTAAGTAGAGAAGAACGAGAGAAAAGAGTGAGTGATCGGGGATTACCGAGGGTATAGGGGTAAGTGGCTATGCAGCCCATCGCTACTTAGTACTCGTTGACATCGCACTCGTGCGCTCAACGATCATAGATTCATACCTCGGCCAAACCTCGGTGAGTACTCATCGAGACGCAGCCCAGACGCAGCTACCGGACTGCGTATGCTACAAGGTGCCATGGAGGCTACCTTTGCCAATATAGACTACGTACTTGTACGGGCACTGACTCGGATAGATAGTCTTTAGTTAATCTCGCAGGGCGGGTAGCGCTGCAAACTTATGACATAATCACAGATATTCTCACGGCCGCGACACAGACGGTTTCCTTTCAGTTTTGCTACCACTTCTGCCTCAAAAATATATATTACTTAACAAGTCTCTAGTGTGAACATTACTGAGTCTACATGCCAAAATTTCCAGGCAAAAACGAAGCAGAACTCGCGGAAATGCCCAAAGACCATTTCCGCGTCAACACAGCCACTTTCGCATCAAGCTCTCGGTTGCGATTTTGTCTCCTCCATAGGTAGTACTTCTAGTAAACCTCTCCAGCCAAAGTTTTGTATTTTTATTACACTGCTGTAACTACATAGACCTGAGGAAAATTGGAGTAATTTAGGGCAGAAATGCGGATGCCTTTGTGTTGCCGGCACTGATTATGTAATAACATAGCAGCGCTGCCCGCGCCTATAGATTGCCGCCAGACTACATACATCACACGAAGAGTGTCAAGATGTATCGTCAGTCTGGATACTCGAGACTAACTGATAGATCTGTTTAAGGAACCATACTTTACTATTTCGCATGTTAGGCAAATTTGAGAGCTGAAAATAGAGTGTTAGTATTGATGGATAGATGTAGCTAAGAACATGAAAGAAATACATATATACCATCTTACATCCCCAAACAACTGCTCGCTCTGCCAGAATCATGCAGCCAACAAGACGGAGCACAAGGAATCAGAGTTTCGAGTCAAGAGAAAAGCGGAAAATCACAAGATACGCAAGTAGCATCGTTGCGCACATGAAGGACTATCTTGACGTCAATGCTACTTTTGTGGGACTGGACGCGTTGACAACGAGATTCCAGACTTGAGACATGGACTTGACGAGTATCTAGCTCAGCTTTGATGAAGGTAGAGTTTGAGAATAACGTTGAAGGAGAGATGTATGAATTAGAAAAGAAATTGAATACTTACATAGAGTGTTGTTGGAGAGGACGTTGTTGAGGACGTTGAGGCGGAGTGAATAACGAAGCGATAGGACATTTCGTCACTTGGAATAAAAAGAAGCATGGGACAACACATACCTCGAAGACCAGTACCCTATATCTCCCACCTTCTGAACCCTGTCTGTTTCACTGCATAGCATCTTGAAGTTGCGTCCTCGCGTGAATGTAGAGCAAAGAGAGCAGAAAGAAGTGCACTTGGCTGACAACCGTCGCATTAACGTGTCGTCGACGATGAGGGAAAGGTCCATACAGATGGATCTTCACGGAGCTGGAGGTGTCCAGGATCTAAGAGTTAGGCAGAATATGTGTCAAAATGTCATTGAAGTAATTTAGACATGCGTAGAATAAGTAATAATGGCGTTGGAAGAGAGGGAGGATCGAAAGAACGCGATACTGTGCTGGCGGACGTAGTGAAGAAACGAAAATTTTCTAGACTCGAGCCAGTCACTTCTGCAAAGGTTTGATGAAATGTCAATCTTGGCGAAAAGCGGTTTGATCGACTTTTCATCGAACCTTTGCAAAAGAGTGGTTCGAGTCTAAGATTTTTCCAACTCCCGCGTCACAAAAATTTGACCCTACTAAAAGGCTCAAGGTGGTACCAGTCCTCGTAGTTCCAGAGCGCCATCGACCCCATTTCCGTACTTCCAGCCAACTTTCAGCGTTCCGTTTGATCGGAAAGATTTCTAGATAAAGTAAGACCGGTACTAGTCCTTCTGCGTCCGCTCGAGGGACGTCCATAAGCATTATTTCTTGAAGCCATACGTGTGAAGGAGGTTGAATGTCTCAGGCTCCTGCCAAGCCCGGGCAGTAGTTTCTAGGATTCATTTTGAGTTACCGTCTTCATAAGCTAGGATGCCCCTGGCGGATGCGCTAAACTGGCTCGAGTGCCTCAAAGGGCTGGTTATTCAGGAGGCTAGCCATACAATGGAAACCGGATAACAGTGCCACAATGGTCGATACTAGTGAAAAAAGGCTGAGAAAAAACTTCAAGAGGAGGTTGCAGTCACATGAACAGAGACAAATTCTGAAAGTGGTCTGTGCGTTCTGAAGGATACGTTTGATTTTTTAAGCAAGCCTCCAAACTGCCATGTTCTTCACTGAATTTACTGAGCTACAATGCGACTGCCTTCTCTAGATTATACTTGGCCCATCTTCAGACTTCCAGTTTGCAAGTACCCGTCTGTCATGCTGTAATCCGAACAGCGCAAGAGCATCAGAAGCAGTCCGCCAGTTTTGACCATAGATTTCTTACAAAGGTAACCTTCTCATAGCAGCCGTAGTTTTGCTTGCTAATTGAAGTCGACTTACCTTCAAGATCCGTGGACAATACTCTTTGTGGTTCTTTGGGCGAACTATGATATCGATGTACATGTACGTATTTCAATATACCTCCAAGTTCCTCACTAGCTTACCCCATCTTCCGTCATGCCAGCTTGCCACATCCTTCCATTGCTGGCTATCTTCTCCCCAAACATTCTTACACCACTCTAAGAACCCGGCAACCACGAAATCGGCGAACGAAACTGTATTTCCCATGGCGAATTCGTCTGCCTTCAGCCATGTTGCAATCTTCCCAAAACCCGCTTCAACATTCTTCCATTCCTCTTTGACACGTTCGCCCTGTGGGGCCAGAGCGTCAATGTCCATTCCCATATACTCCTTCCTAGTCCTGCGGAAGTATTCGTCGCTGCTCGGATTGAGCAGAGTCTCGCACGTCCTGCCCATTAAAAACTGGAACAAAGGGCCAAGGCTGGCGCGGACCGCCTCGGCGTAGGCAGTCTGCAATGCCTTAGTACCAGAGGGTATAAGCAAAGGTTTATCGCCGGGGTACGTCTTGTCGAGGTATTCAGCAATGATCAAGGAATCTGCCAAGGCTGCACCGGTAGAAGGGTCGACGATAGCCGGCAGAGTATACGTCGGTCTTCCGTCAGGCCATTGGGATGTTGGAGGAATTCCGGCGGCTTTCAAGGTCGACTCGACGTCGGGATATTCGACCCAGACTGTCTTGAAAGGAAGACCTTTGTATCTCAGAGACAACCTGCAGTCATAGTCGAAGTTGGTGAGTCCGATCAGCGGAACAGGATACTCCTACTCGTACTTACCTAGTCTTCCACGTATTAGGATTCCAAGCCTCGACACCGTCCTTCTTGGAGGGGAAGTCGTAGAAAGTGATCATGTTTGTCATGATAGTATCCTCGTCTTGTCCTCATCGCTGCACTTTATATTTGACATCGATAGTGATTAATCATCATCCGGAATATCTTTGTTGGAAGAACATGACCCTCGTGAACAGCAAGTGGCTTCTAAAGCCTACAAAGGTCGGGTTCTTTTCCCAAGCTTCAGTCGGTGAATACGATCACTTGACAAAGTCCTGCCATCGCTGATCACCCTCTGCAGATGCATCTTTCGCAAAGTCAGGCGAAGCGGATGAGTCACTTATACCGTCCACCCCACCTCATCAGCACTAGTTCTTTGCTACCTTTAGTTCGACGGAAGCACTCAGCACTCCTTCGATTCGTCAAGAAGGCCTGAGGGAATTCTCTCTGAAGATTGACGTCAATCATGATGCAAGATGCTGTACGTAGTATAAACTGTTGAACGGCTACTTATGTACTATATGTTGCTGATCGATTATTGGGAAATAATGGAAAGCAACTTAGTACTCGTCGACATCGCGAATAAGCCCAAGGACATGTACATACATGAGTCGATGGAGGCTGTTTGTGCGAACACATCAGGTTCAAGGTAACATTTCTGGAAGACGTCCCGATGTAAGTAGAACTGAGCCATTGTCTCGTTTCGAATTGACCTGCATTGGAACTTCATCTCGCGGTAACAGTAGTCTCATAAGCTTGCCAATGCACTTCGTGCCGAAAGTGTGGCGATGCTCTGGTTGTTTTCAGTGTTTACAAAATGATATTCATCTACGCCTAACTAAATCAAACTAAGCTCAAAGGTGTTGTCGACTCTCGATGAACCAAACTATGAAAGGAATCAAAGAAATATAGCCTATAAGAATAACCACACTATGCCACCTTATACTTGAAGTCTTTGCTAAGCCACTTCATCACTGTCAGACTCTCGCAGTCGTCCTGGTCAGATCCTTAGCCGTCCAGTAAAACGGCCTCGATACCCCAAAGCTTCTTCAAAATACCACTCCTCCTACAAAGCGCCGATCCGGTATGTTTGCCCGCTTTCCGAAGTCTGCAAGAAGTCGATGCTGAAATTATTATGGCTGGAACATGGGATGAAGATGTGCTCACAGTGGGTCCCTATTGCGCAGAACTTGTCAGGACGATTCGGGACCAATTTCTTCTGCAAAGGGACAATTGAAGGACAACGGATGACCTCATGAAAAGTGTAGATGATGATCTACAAAATTCAACAATACAATAAGTACTACTTGTGATCAGTGAGCGCTGAGCCATCGGCATAGCATTAATGCTGTTCTCACCGCGGACGGCGATGCATATTTGGAGCTTGGAAAAATCTTAAACTTAAATGACGGATTTTTACTCGGCCCCGGGCATACTCAAAATGGAATATCGGCCTCAAATCGGTCCCATATGGAGTAGGCCCGGGGAGCAAAAGCTGCTTTGAAAAATCGGTAATTTAAGTTCGTGTTTTTCAATGCCCCAAATATGGTTCGCCGCCCGCGGTGTCTACAATGCTGTTCCTGGTTCGAACATGATTGATTTTTGCAAGCCCATAGCTAGGCTCAGACCCAGCCGTTCTTTTCAAACTCCCCCGGTCGTTGGAGAACGCGCTGAGGTTCAAACTTCGCACCTAAGCGAGGCAGCCACCGAATGGGACCGACCCTAACCCATAGCTAGTGACTGATCATTATCTTATGCCGGGGTGACGACATTTTGGACATCGAGAGCTTTTTGACTGACAGAAAGCTCAAGTAACTCGAGTTGAACGTGCAAAGGCGGATTGTTGAGAAGGAAACACTGAGAAACTATTGCGCACTTCCAAGTCAAGTTTACTGCAGTTAACGCATAAATCTCGTGGAATTTAACCATTTCTACGTATTACACTTCCATATTCGGCCCTGTGTATACCCAAATTCCCATTAAATCTTTATTTGTGAACGTGAAAACCCTTCGCAAACCCTTCAAGGGTGGACAGGGTCGTTGAGGGCATTTTGCAGGAATTCCGCGTAAGTCTGATCATCTGTCGGATTGATAGCAAAAGTCATCCCAGCGTGGCAATGGGCACCGGCGGCCTGCCTGCAAGCGACAAAGTGGGTGTCGCTATCTTGGAGGGTGATGACCGCGACTTGGGGGCCACTAGTGGTGTCATGGCTGAGCAGAGAAGAGATCAGTACTAGCGCCTTATCTGAATTCAAAGTCTAGACTCACAAGCCCGTATCGAATCCACCGGTACCGAAGCCTCCAGCGGGGGGAGTGCAAGGGTCATTGAATGTAGTAGTGGTCGCGGTATCTGAGGACAAATCCGTCAGCAAGTGGAAATCAGGAGAACGAATTGAACGTACGGTTCCTCGAGGTGAAGGTGAAGGTGATAGTGTCACCAGCTACAGCACCAGAGATGCTGGTAGGTGCGTAGACGAAACCGTTGTTAGCTCCGACTTCAACGTCAAAGTTGGCAGCGAGGGCCGGAAGAGCAGCAGCAGCGACGGTGGCAACGAGGGCGGTGAAATGCATGTCTGAGAGATAGGAGACGATTGTTAGGTAGAAACCTGAGGAGAATTGGCACAGACACCCCACCATTTATACCTTTCGCGACCTTTGAAACTATTGACTCGAAGGATATTGAGTTACTCAGTACTGTCCCGTGATTGGAGAACGAATAACGGTGACACCTTCCCGAAGGCGGTAATCCATTGTGCAAAAATCTTCTCACCTTTTCGATCCGCATCAGAGCTAGAGGCAATTCTGCTGTTACCAGTATAATACACGAAACGTGCTGATCCTTACTATGCAAACCTTATGCGGAAAGTAACGCTATGAGAATGAATCATTTCCCACCCGGTCTGCGCCATTCAATGCGATTCCTTGAACGCATACCATTCCCACTCATTCTCAGCTACTGATGTAAGCGCCGCTGGTTATTACGCTACATGCTAGTACCTGACAAGACCGAGATTTACCCGCAAATATAGACGGTCATCACCAAAGAGTCATCGCGAAAATTGTAAGTAGGTTGAGCCGTTCAAGTAGACGGGTACATTGGTACATAAAATAACTCTGTCATCAAGGTACCCTCGACTTCGACCTTAGAAGTTAGTCACGATTCTTATCAAATTCTTTCACACCTTACTGATCATACCCAGCGGCAATATGTGTGGCATGATGTGCTGCTGTGTTGTATACTCCCAAAAACCCAATGAATCTTAAATAACGAACAGGGTACAAAGTACTTATAGCAGCCCAGTCAATTCCCAAGTCCCGACGTTGTTCACCGTGTGCCCGTGGCCCGGTAGCCGTAACACCAATCAATTCTGAAGGGGATCGGTCGCAGCGTTCTGAGCGAAGGCACTGAAAGAAAGCTCAGCCGTCGGATTAACGACGAGCAGCATCCCAGCCTGGCAGTGGGCACCTGCAGCTTGCCTGCAAGAGATGAATTGAGTATCGGAAGTGGTGATATTCATGACCGAAACAGGCTGGCTGCCCGTAGTGGCATCTTGGCTGGAGAAAATATCAATTCAAGTTTTCTATATTTCTGGATAATAAGTACTTACAAACCACTGTCGAAGACATCTGGAGAACTTGAACTTCCTCCTAAAGGAGGAGGACATGGGTTCACGAACGTAGTAGTGGTAGCACTGTCTAAATAACATATTACGGAATTTCAAATATCTTTCTTCGATAGGTGGCTGAAACTGAACGTACGGATTCTCGATACAAAAGTGAAGGTGATAGTATCGCCCGCCACAGCCCCAGAGATCGTGTTAGGTGCGAAGATCAAGCCGTTGTTTGCTCCGACAGAAACATCGAAGTTGACACCCAAGACAGGGAGGATGGCGAGAGTGACAGCAGTAGCGAGGGTGGCGAATCGCATGTTGAGGTGAAAAGTACTCGTGAAGCTTGGTGTCCTCTGGAGAAAAGCGAGAGCTTTAAAGGCGTCAGATTTGCCCTCACCCAAGTTCCAGTTCCCAGACGTCAAAATTATTCCACAAAGTAACTGGACCGTTCTTAATTTTAAGATGTTTTGGATTGGTGCCACATCCACCGCGAGAGCGTTGTAGGACGCGAAGAACTATAGAGCAAGCTCAAATGTCCATTCGTTCACGTCGTTTCATACATTGCGGGCTTCGTTCTGTCCCTTAGGACTACCCAAAAACCAGGTTGTTCACACATCTTTGGTCAAAATGAGTGTCCTGAAAACCAACGCAGTGTGTCTCCCACGTCGGATGTAGAGATGCGCCATTTCCGCGACGTTGTGAAAATTGACGAATACTTCCTGCATTCAAATCTATTCAAATGCTTCGAACGGTTCCTGACTTCTTGATCTACATCTTAATGTATGTAGAGGAACGAGGCAGTTTTGCGGCCTTTCTTCTGCCTACCGGTGGAGCTACCCTCGTAGTTTGTGGCAACTTGTCAATGGCCAACCGGAGTACGAATCTGGAGGATATTCAGGTGAGGGTTGCTTGTTATTTCGCCCAGGCGTACGATTCACCTGTATGATCCTTCCAATTGAACTCGTCTCCTCATCTTACGGTTCCGACGTGAGTAAAAGACCTGAGACGACCGTGTCTGTCGCTCGCTAAATTTGGAATTCAGCAAACTTGAAATTCATCACAAGACTTACCGACGTACTTACATCCCTATCAGTGAGACCACCGATGTGAGTACGCGGCTATAAGGCGAATGGTTCATTGCCTGCCCTTATCCAGCCCAAGGGTACTCATTTCACGCTTGATGAAGGTCGTGGTACTCGCATCAAGCCACATTGTCTCAGGCTAGGACAAGAACGGGGGTCTTGAGTCCTGTGAAGTCCTATGGCCTAGGACTAACGGCGATAGTACCATTGAAACTGTGGTGGTACGTACTCCGAGTCGAGTATACAACGATGAAGCTATGTAGGCTATGCATGTGCATATATATGCATTAGGCTCCGTACGCGTCGCACAGTTTTGCATGAGTTCCGAGTGAATGGAATAGTAGCCCATGGTATCATGTTAATAAAGTAGGGTGACAGCTTCCCTCACCTTGCTGGATCATACTTGAAGCAGTTCGTACCTGGAAGTTGTATTCTCGAGAAACAGAAACCCAAGTACAACCCACGATGACCGGGGCAGAAAGCGGAGACACCATTGTGGAAGCATCCCCATAGGTTAACAATGACAGAAACGCAACAGCACTGGTCAAAGGAGTCTACGACGACGAGACTACAATGATATAAACCAGTCTGCTGCAATACCCCAAATCATAGCATATAGATAGATACAGAGCGGAAAGAAATTAGTGTGGAGTATGTTGTTAGAGATATCAAAGTCGGCAGCTAAAGCTGCGAACTGTATCCTTTGTGCGTTCGAGGCATCATATCTCGAGTTCTTGACGATGTAGTAGTAGACTGCCTTTCTCGGAGCATCTTCACACTACAGTAGATCTCGCCTAGTCAACAACAGAGAGTCCCAAACTCATCCCCTCTCAATCCATCCGCTTCACAACATACCTTTCCCACCCAGGATACATCATCCCCGGCGTCGCCCTCAACTTCTCCAGTTCCTTCTGCCTCTTCCAAGCCCTATCAGCTTTCTCCTTGTCTTCCTTTGTCTTCTCTTTCTTTTCTCCATTCCCATCCTGTCCACCTCCATCTCCATTGACTTTAGCGCCAGCACCTCTTCCCCGATACCGATTTCCACACGTACACCCATGTCCATGAGGTCCGTGCTCTTCTTTCCCCTTTCCTCCCCTTCCACCTTTAAATCCATGTTCTCCATCCCCGTAACCATTTGCATAATAATAATTTGTCGGACTCATCCCAGGCGGTAGTGGTCCTAATCCACTCAGCGCCCCCAACCCCCCCAACCCACTCAACCCGTTGGAAGCACTGCTGTTACTTCCTTGCTGCCCACCAGGTCCACCAAAGAACGCTGCCAGATCCAATACTTGAGAATCCAATGCAGCTGGGAACTGGACGATTTTCATCTTTCTGTCATCAAGAGGTGTACGAGAGAATGGCAGGGGTTTGGGAGGTCTTAGAGTCGGGATATGGGGGTTGGGTTTTTGAGTCGTAGACGTAGAAGAACCGGTGCTGTAAGTAGGAGCTTCTGGAGGGTAGATGGCTAACAACTCGTTCTGGGCCTCGACGTTGGTTGGTTGGAGTTTGAGGACGGCACGTAGATCTGAGTGTAATGTCAATACTTATATTTCCACAGCGAAATAGAGTGTGATAGCAAGGTACACAGCCGAACTCGGTCTCAAAAGCCAACGGCTGTAGGTTGAAGCATGGAGTTAAGAAGAGAAAACTCACCTCTGGCCGCATCTTCCGTCCTACCAAGCATCTTCCTGGCCTTTGCACGCCTAAAGTAGCCTTTTGCGCTCTTATGCTGTCCCAATGACTTGGAACACGCTTCTTCTGCCTTTATCCAACTATTGAAGAAGTCAGCACTGCGACGAAAAAGCCAGCAAAAATCGTGACCCACTTGTTCAGCTTCAGGTATGCCATCCCAATATTAAGCTGATAATGAGGCAGCTCAGGCTCAATCTTATACGCCTTCTCATAACCCTCTACCGCCTTCTCATATTCACCCTTCCTAAACGCAGCATTTCCAGCCTCTTTCTCTTTCTCTGCTCGAAGATACCGCCATTCCATCACTTCAGATATCGTCATATCCCGAAGATCCTGCTCAAACCCAAAACCTTCCATACCCATCCCAAGAGCGAGAGAAATGGACTCAGCCTCGCGCTCCTTCTCCTTCTCATGTTCAGTTTTGCCCTTGTCGCGTTTGTTCCGTTTGGAGGGAGAGTTTGAATGATCGTCATCACTAACGTCTCCATCACGGTGCTCAAACCCTGGTCCAACGCTACCACCAAAATCCAGCTCAACTTCCCAGATATCTTCTTCTTCGAGTGTATCCCATCCAAAGACACCAGAACCCCTCCCATCCCATTCCCGCTGTTTGCCTTTGCCCCTAGGTATCCGAGCCTTCTCTTTCCCTTTCCCATTCCCGATGTACTCTGACGAAAGATTATGACTATGCCCATGATTATGCTGAGCCCTCGCATACGTCCATTCTTCCTCCTCTCTAACCGTCCTCTCACAAACCTCCCCCAAATGATCCGTCGAACACCCGCAATCACACCACTTTGTAGTCAACTTCTCTCTCAACAACGTCCCATATCCTCGTACATCAAACTCCTTCGCCACACGCCATAATGTCTGCACCAGTTTCTCATAAGAGAGTAACACCTTTGAGCGCCAATCTGGATCATATGGATCCGTATTTTGAGAAGGATCTTGTAGTTGAGAAGGTGATTGATTGAAGGGGAAGGGAAGGGTAAAGTCGAAACGGCGGTTGTGGAGTTTGCTTTTTATGGAGCCTTCGGAACTAGAACTTCCCGTGTCCTTGTCATTTTCGTTTTCCTTATTCTTTCCCTTTTTGTCTCGAGATTTTGCGTTTGGGTTACGCAAACCGTATTTGATTTCGCATGCTTCCTCTAGGGCAGCTTCACCCTCCAGAAGAGGGCCTAGATGGGGTGGTTTTGTAAACTGGGGTGGAGGAAGAGCCTCGAGAGAGTCTAGATGCGTTTTGAGAGCGTCGTAGTGGGGAAGAAGGCGAAGAGAATGTAGACCACGCTTTTGGCATATGTGGACGTTATTAGACATTGCCTAGACATAGCGTGGTTAGTTGAGAACACGAAGCGCAAGCAATCACAAGACTCACAAAATGTCGAAGCGCGGTGTAAGACCATAAAACACTTTTGGTCGCTACCCTTTCACCAGCCTGGCGCATGTCCATACTAATAGCAGCCCTGAAGAAATCCTTGATCTCATCACAGTCCGCATTATGGGCTGCCCATCCCGGTCCTCCAAGCGACACGCAGCGCATCACAAACGTCGGTAGATGCACAAGAGAGACTGTATACAGCCTCGTGGAGAATAACCTGGCGATATCCTGCTCATATCGCAAGAGTAGTATCCTCGCAATTGTCCTCTCTAGTTTGGAGACTGCGGAAAGCGCCTGGGTGATACCGCGGTCGACGTGAGGGCTGCCGACGGCCCCAGTAGTAGAATCGAGTCCGTCCTTGTCCTTGTTGGCCTGCTTCTTCCGGGAAGCAGGTCGCTTTTTGACATGAGAGTATTTGGCAGGCATGAGCGCAACTGTAGTTTGTAGCAGACGTCCGGAGTACGCGGTGTACAGCTCGTGGGCAAAACGGGTTGTCCAAGTTTATGTATACCCTTGTTATTTTCCAAAGCCCTAAGCGCCGAGCAAGTACAGAGACTACTTTAACTTATGTAGACGTTCATTGAAGTATCGGTAGATATAATGCCCAGTGAAAAGTCGGTTTCCCTAGAGCGAACCAGAGCGAATGTGCACCCGCAAATGATCGGGGAAAAAAGAGTCAGAAAGAGTCCGAGCGAACTAGGTTATACATATGCTAGGTATTGCACTAGATAACTACTAGATAACTGCTAAAGTATGGCTAATTCTCCTTACTTTGTTGTCAAAGCAACTAGTTCCTATGAAGTTAGGCTAAGTTAGCCAGGTAACTTCACTCTACTTGTCCAACTTATCATTATGTATCCTACGTACTGCGTAGTACAATGTTATCTACACTGTACAAAGGCATAGCTTCGTTTCGTCAACGACTTCGGCAGGTCCCGAGCATCTTAGAAACACTCGACGTCATTCAAGGACTTCGCGCCTTTCTCTTCCTTCTACCATCACCATTGCCAGTTGACTTCTTCTCTTTCATGTTCGACGCGCAATCCGCCTGGCCAATGCCGTTACCTTCAAAGCCTTACGCGTCTCTGATGTGAACGATGGATGGAATTGGTTGTACAAGTGGGTTTTGTTGTCCGGTGAGTCCTCCGTTGGTCGCGCTACCATCTTTCTCTAACCCGCCTTTTCCATCAGGTGTGTGCTAGTGGGTATTTGTATTCTGGGTACGTCTCGGACACATTCCTGTACGCTGCCCGCTAACTCCCTGGCCAACATCGTCGTGATCTGCAAAGGCGTTTTCTCATCGTTCAGTGAGTCTTCCGTGTCGCGTTATCTTCTTTCTCTAACCCGCCTTTTGCATTAGGCGAATTTGTATGGATATCTGGGCTCCCGGTGCGTCTTGTATGCGCCACCGTATCGTTGCAGTACTGATGGACTTCTTGTGCAGCTATTTTCCACTTTGCAATTGTCCACGTCGAATTTTTAGGTACCTCTTCGTGGACTTGTACTGAATCCTACTTTCCTCTTCAGGCATTTCCAAGTCATTGTGAGTTCCCTGCAAATGTCCTTCACTTCGTTCACTAACTGGTGCCGTTTCTAAGTCTAGATTTTGTATGCAAGTTCAATTTTTCATTTTACAACCACAAGGAGTGTATAGAGAAAGCAGGGAATGAGAACGAACGAGAACGAATGAGAGCCATTATACAATGTAATATTAAGTAGAATCAGAGTGAATCAGAACGAACGTGTACATTAATTGGATCAGAACCAGAGTGAGCCAGAGAGAACCAGAGCGAGCGCATCAATTAGTGCACCCTATTCAAACCAAACGGACGAGAGCGAATGAGAGCGAATATACTCAAAATCTTCCAAAAAATGCTCGCTCGGACTCAGTTTGACTCAATACAGATAATGAGCGGTGCACAATTTTGTAACGAGAGCGAACACAGGCGAATCAGACTGAGCGTCTTTTGAACATTCGCTGGGGTTCGCTCTGGGCCCATTGACTTTTCACTGGGATATATAATGTATAATGTATAGTATACATATGACATATCGTACTGTAGTAATATAGTCAAACATACTGTCAATTTGTGTCCTCAGTTTCTGAAAAACACAAAATGAGTGGCCAAATCCACCGGCGTAAGAACGGGTCCCGACTTACCTGACCGACAACTCCTCAAGCTGACTTCTTGCTAAAGTGGAACCCTTCGTAATCCTTGTCGACCACTTCGTTGATATGCTTGTAGTACAACGGAACGCCTCCAGCAAAATTCAAGGGCTCGATCCTCTTACCTGGGATGTTGGCACCTGTATAGCCCAGTCATTATCTGTCATAAAATCATTGTATTATGTGCAACGCACCATTATACCAGCTTTTCGCGAGGGGGAATAATGTCTGGTTGTGGATGTCCAAAATGAGATTTCTCCATGCCTTCTCGGCCTCCCTGTCGGCTTCGACACGCGTATATCCCTTGTCCTGCATGTGCTTGACGCAGTTGATGATCCATTCGCATTGCATTTCCTACAAGGACGAGCATGTCAGCGTCAGCCGTAGCCTACAGCGAAAGTGAGACGTGCCAAGCAACTAGGACCGTTACAGAACGAAGTCGGTCCTTGAGGCCCATAGGAGAAGAATAGGTTGGGATAGTTGGCTACCGTCATACCCAAGTACGTGTGCATCCCTTCGTTATTCCACTTCGCCGCAATTGGAACGCCATCTTTACCAACGACGTTGATAGCCGTGATCCCTCCCGTAATCGCATCAAACCCAGTGGCCAGAACCAAGATATCCAGCTCATACTCCTTACCATCCTTCGTCTTCACTCCCTTCGGCGTAATCTCCTCGATAGGTGACTCGTTGACATCCACGAGCGTGACGTTGGGTTGGTTAAACACCTCATAGTACCTCTGCTCCAAGCTAGGCCTCTTCACACCAAACGGATGAGGAGCAACCGTTGGTGCAAGCTTCTCCCTCACCACCGGGTCCTTGATCCTCGCGCTAACCTTCTCCTCCAAAATGTATATGCCTCATCATTCGCCGCCTTATCCGAAAACATATCCGCATAGTTGGCAATCCAGAACCTAAACCCTCCTTCAGCCCAAATAGCCTCGTAGTGATGACGACGTTCCTCAGGCGTGGCCTCCAGAGTCTTCTTATCGTAAATAAGGTCGTAAGTGAAGCCACCAAAGGTCTCGCGACACTTTTTGAAGAGGGTGGGGTAGAGGTCCTGGTACTGCTTCTGAAGGTAAGGGCTGGCTTTGGACTGGACCATTGGAAGGGCGAGGTTGGGAGTACGTTGGAAGACGGTGAGGTGTTCTGCGTCTGGAGCGACTTCCTGGATGACTTGGACGCCTGTAGCACCCGTCCCGACGACCCCGACCTTCTTTCCCCTAAGGTCAACCCCCTCCTGAGGCCAACGAGCAGTGTGGTGCACGGTGCCCTTGAAAGAATCGAGACCCTTGATATCGGGGACGTAGTAACTGGACCCGATACCAGTGTTAAGGAAAAGGAACGTCGCCTTTGCTGTCTTCCCATCCTTCGTCTTCACAATCCATTTATTCTCATTCTCGTCCCAAACAGCCTCCTCGACGAACGATTCGAAGTAGACGTCCTTCCTGAGACCGGCCTTCTCATCGACATAGTGGAAGTAATTCCTGAGCTCCTTCCAGTCGGGGAACTTCTCCTTAAAGTTCCAGTCCTTGTATATTTCGGGGAAACTGAGCTGGTAAATGGGTAGGTCCGAGTCTACGCGAGCACCAGGGTAGCAGTTCCAGTACCAGGTACCGCCAAAGTCCTTCCCGGCCTCGAAGATTTTAGCATTGAGGCCGAGTTTGCGAAGTTGGATAAGACCGTAGACGCCGCTAAAACCGGCGCCGACGATGAGAACGTCAATGTCGAGATTGACTAGGGAATTATCGTTTTGAGCTGTCGCAGAAGGAGACATTGTTCACGAGTTCTGTTGTCAGTGCTGATGCTCCATTGCCTTTTAAGACAGTCAAGAAATCAGCTAGGGACCAGTTCAAATACGTGATAGGCACTCACAATGGTTGATAGTGCAAGACTTCAGGAAAGTTACGTCTTGAAGGATGGGAACTCCAATGGTTGATAGTGCAAGACTTCAGGAAATTTACGTCTTGATAGCCATGAAGGAGGTAGTAATATACCGTTGACAGGAGGAAACAGAATAATGACTCGGGCTCGGCCAGTTAGAAAGGTAGGCATGTTATTGTTATCTTGATGATGATTTTTTTGAGAAAAGTCAAGTCCGTATGGTAGAAAAGATACACGTCATGTCATGGGTGGGTCTGTGTGAAAGCAGCGGGAAACCTCTGAAAATTACGCGCATTCGGAATCCGAGGTGCATGCTCCATGTAAGCTGTCCTTGGAAGTGACAATCTGAAAGTTCACTGGCAGGTACGATGGAAGGCGCGGTCAGGGGTCGTTGAAGACAAAAAAATTCTGTCTTCTCCAAGAAAAAAATCGCAGGAAAAAGCCACTGATTTCCTAGGCCTATGAATAGGTACTCGGGAGTCCAGATGTGGAGGACGAGCTCGTGGCACGGACCAGTCACCTGCAGGCTGGTCGGAACTACGGACACCTGATAAGCGAAGTTTTTTTTTTCGGATTTTCGGTATACTTTGGAGCTCCGTTTGGATTTCGCCATCAATCCGTAGTGGGGAAGAAGGCGAAGAGAATGTAGACCGCACTTTTGGCATATGTAGACGTTATTAGACATTGCCTGGACATAGCGTGATTAGTTGAGAACACGAATACCAAGCAACACAAGACTCACAAAATGTCGAAGCGCGGTGTAAGACCATAAAACTTTTTTGGTCGCTACCTTTTCACCAGCCCTGAAGAAATCCTTGATCTCATCACAGTCAGCATTATGGGCTGCCCATCCCGGTCCTCCAAGCGACACGCAGCGCATCACAAACGTCGGTAGATGCACGAGAGAGATTGTATACAGCCTTGTGAAGAATAACCTGGGGATATCCTGCTCATATCGCAAGAGTAGTATCCTCGCAAATGTCCTCCCTGGTTTGGAGAAAGGCGCCTGGGTGATACGTGAGGGCTGCCAGTAGTAGAATCGAGTCCGTCCTTGTCCTTGTTAGCCTGATTCTTCCGGGGAGCAGGTCGTTTTTTGACATGAGTATTTGGCAGCGCAACTGTAGTTTGTAGCAGACTACGCGGTGTTACTGTACAGCTCATGGTTTATGTACCCTTGTTATTTTCCAAAGCCTTAAGCGCCGAGCGGTACAGATTGGGTACGGAGACTATGTAGACGTTCATTGAAGTACTGGTAAAGATATAATGTGCAGTATAGTAATATAATCAAACATACTCTCAAGTCGTGCACTCAGTTTCTGAAAAACACAACATGAGCGGCCAACCCACTAGCGCACGAGCTTGGTCCTACTTACCTGACCGACAACTCCTTAAGCTGACTATTGAGATCCTTGATCGGGGTCTTGCTAAAGTGGAACCCTTCGTAATCCTTGTCGACCACTTCGTTGATATGCTTGTAGTACAACGGAACGCCTCCAGCAAAGTTCAAGGGCTCGATCCTCTTGCCTGGGATGTTGGCACCTGTATAGCCCAGTCATTATCTGTCATAAAATCACTGTATTATGTGCAACGCACCAGTATACCAGCTTTTCGCGAGAGGGAATAACGTCTTGTTGTGGATGTCCAAAACAAGATCTCTCCATACCTTCTCGGCCTCCCTGTCGGCTTCGACACGCGTATATCCCTTGTCCTGCATGTGCTTGATGCAGTTGATGATCCATTCGCCTTGCATTTCCTACAAGGATGAGCATGTCAGCGTCAGGCGCAGCCTACAGCGAAAGCGAAAGTGAGCGAAAGTGAGAAACGCACTAAGCAGCTAGGACCATTACAGAACGCAGTCGGTCCTTGAGGCCCATAGGAGATGAATAGGTTGGGATAGTTGGCTACCGTCATACCCAAGTACGTGTGCACCCCTTCGTTACTCCACTTCGCCGCAATTGGAACGCCATCTTTACCAACGATGTTGATAGCCGTGATCCCTCCCGTAACCATATCAAACCCAGTAGCCAGAACCAAGATATCCAGCTCATACTCCTTACCATCCTTCGTCTTCACTCCCTTCGATGTAACCTCCTCGATAGGTGACTCGTTGACATCCACGAGCGTGACGTTGGGTTGGTTAAACACCTCATAGTACCTCTGCTCCAAGCTAGGCCTCTTCACACCAAACGGATGAGGAGCAACCGTTGGCGCAAGCTTCTCCCTCACCACCGGGTCCTTGATCCTCGCACTAACCTTCTCCCTCCAAAACGCATATGCTTCATCATTCGCCGCCTTATCCGAAAACATATCCGCATAGTTGGCAATCCAGAACCTAAACCCTCCTTCAGTCCAAGTAGCCTCGTAGTGATGACGACGTTCCTCAGGCGTGGCCTCCAGAGTCTTCTTATCGTAGATAAGGTCGTAGGTGAAGCCACCAAAGGTCTCGCGACACTTTTTGAAGAGGATGGGGTAGAGGTCCTGGTTCTGCTTCTGAAGGTGAGGGCTGACTTTGGACTGGACCATTGGAAGGGCGAGGTTGGGAGTACGTTGGAAGACGGTGAGGTGTTCTGCGTCTGGAGCGACTTCCTGGATGACTTGGACGCCTGTAGCACCCGTCCCGACGACCCCGACCTTCTTTCCCTTAAAGTCAACCCCCTCCTGAGGCCAACGAGCGGTGTGATGCACGGTACCCTTGAAGGAATCGAGACCCTTGATATCGGGGACGTAGTAACTGGACCCGATACCAGTGTTAAGGAAAAGGAACGTCGCCTTTGCTGTCTTCCCATCCTTCGTCTTCACAATCCATTTATTTTCATTCTCGTCCCAAACAGCCTCCTCGACGAACGATTCGAAGTAGACGTCCTTCCTGAGACCGGCCTTCTCATCGACATAGTGGAAGTAATTCCTGAGCTCCTTCCAGTCGGGGAACTTCTCCTTAAAGTTCCAGTCCTTGTATATTTCGGGGGAACTGAGCTGGTAGATGGGTAGGTCCGAGTCGACGCGAGCACCAGGGTAGCAGTTCCAGTACCAGATACCGCCAAAGTCCTTCCCGGCCTCGAAGATTTTAGCGTTGAGACCGAGTTTGCGAAGTTGGATAAGACTGTAGACGCCGCCAAAACCGGCGCCGACGATGAGAACGTCAATGTCGAGATTGACTGGGGAATTGTCGTTTTGAGTTGTCGCAGAAGGAGACATTGTTCACGAGTTCTGTTTTCAGCCCATTGCCTTTTAAGACAGTCAAGAAATTTACATAAAAGGACCTACTGACCAGGCGTGAGTGAAATTGAAAGAAATTCTAGTCCATTGGTAACCTTAATTCCGATGGCCACATGAGCATCGGAGGAGACTGTGGGATTAGCGGTCGACTGATTTGGTGTTAATGCAAAGTCAAGACCTAGACCTAAAGGATGTTCTTTGAGAGAGGGAGGCAGGCGCGGAAGTGCGGAACCTCGGATGATCACCGCGAGTTTGAGATCCAAGGCAAATGGAGCACCGAAAAATTAATAATAAAATGGAGAGAAGGCCTCGCTTGTCAGGTGATCGTAGTTCCGACTCGGTCGCAGCGAACTCGTGTTCTACATCCACCTATGTACCTCTTGCATTCTTCGGCCTAGGAATTTCAGTGGCTTTTGCCTGCGATTATATCTTGAAGAAACATAATTTTTTTCTCTTCAACGACTTCTCCAGAGAATCAGATTGACACTTTCGAGGACAGCTTACATGGAACTCAGCATGCACCTCAGATTCCAGAGGTTTCCCGTTGCTCTCACACAGACCATATTACAGACCCACCCATGACATGACGTGCATCTTTTCTACCATACGGACTTGACCTTTCTCAAAAAATCATCGGTCCGAGTCGTTATCATCGGGGCAATGAGGCCATTAATGAGGGCCGAGGGCATACTGTTTCTGACTATCAACGGCAAATTACCACCTCCTTCAGTGACAGAAGGACTACCAAAACGTAACTTTCCTTTGCAGTTCTCAAGTAATGCACTATCAACCATTGTGAGTTCCCATAACGTTACGTTTAACCTGGTCTCTAACTGACTGTCTCGCTGTTCTCAGCGGTATACGTGCGCAGCTCCTAGTAGCAGTACAGCGATTGATTTGACGTCAAGTTCGCTAGGAGCGCTAAGAAGGAAGGAGATGGAAGCTTAGTTGGAGCCTGAAGACGGATGTAAAGGAGTGTGTAGATTGCTAGTAGTGTTACACTGGGTACGTTTCATGCTTTGACAGACTAAGGTGACCCTCTTCGGTGTCCCAATCTCAGAGAACAGGCGCTATAGTTTTCCTTCCTTCAACTCACTTCCAGCCGTCTATCCATGGATCCATAGTGCCTTGCCATCCGAACTTCACGCAAACATGCAGACCTACCGGAGTTCAAACTTCCAAGGACGCCTGGGATAATCTATCTATCTGACGCCGAGTTCGCTACATAGGAAGGCCTGGAAGGATATCGATATAGGGACTGGCCCGTACGCTCGTTCTATCATTCTCAAAGAACAGGCACTATAGTCAGCAGCTCTCTACCCCTCTCCTCTTCAACGTCAAAAATATTTTGCGGTACAACCGGCTGTCAAGTCAGCCCAAGGAAGCTCGAGGCACCGAAATTTCGATTCTGCGCTTGATTGCTGTAGACGCTCATTGGTTCCTAGAGCTCTTGGATTGGAGGCAAGGTACTCGGTGGGAAGGCAGTGTTGAGGCCTTTGAGAGCTGACGCTGCAGACGCCGACGTCGAATCCTGTATAACTAGAGGAATAGAGCGGAACTACTGATGACAGAGAAAGAGATGGTGGTCGTGCTGGTTTCAGTACCGGTGTTTGGACTGCCTCTCTCTTCTACCTCTTCACAAACTTGTTCGGTCAGTTTTTTTTTTCCAAGTTGTCGTTTATAAGCTTTTCTGATTCTTTTTCGCACCCCATTATCAAACTGGCATTAGCTACGCTGCTTATACCCATATCGCCATACCTTTCCGGCGTCATCTTACTACCGTCTCACCTTAGCGCTAGCCTCAGCGAAACACGACCACAACACTACTCCCAGTCTAGCGCAACTGCACCAGAGTCCTCAAGTACAGGAGCTCACATGCCACAGACAACGACCTCGACCTCCGTATCTGCATTTCCGACGAAGGCAGTCTCACCATAGACCGAGAAGATGGTGTCAATGCCAAGAACAATACCTTCAGTCCTGAAAGAGGTCTGCATATCCCCTAAACATGCCTTACTCGAGTGCGTGAAGGACCGGAGGACTGGACTGACTCTTCACCGCCAGAATTGGATTAGGATGGGTTGTGTTGAAAGCGAGATCTGCTTCCCGGGGACGCAGTTTATAGTTTCTAGACGAGAGGCTGCCAAACAAATACATACGATCATCATGATTGATATGACCCCTATCCCGTGTTATAGGTGTACGTTGCTCCCTACTTCAGATTTACATCCAACATCACTCCGCTGCAGAACTTTGAACTATCAAGAGGGCTGGAATAGACTAGAAGGAGGCACAACTGCAAGCGGCCTACCCTATGTTGATCGTCGGATAAATTTGGCACGTGGCCTTGGGTTCTTCGACGTCCATTGCGAACTTCACCAAAACTTCACAAAACTTCTCCACCAATGTCTACTTCGAGACATTGCACGCGTCTCTCCAGCTGCTTATAGAGAAGATGACCACCGAAGTCTTTTCGAGGTTGGCCTGCAACCGACAACATTACGCCAAATCGGTGCAAGCGAAGATGTTTCAGAGAACGTTAACGTTCTGGTAATCTTACCCAGTGATACCAAGTACGGGCAACATACAGGAACTGTTTGGATTTTGCCGTCGATGTAACCTCGGTGAAGAATCAATCAGGTACGCCTCGTTCACCATAGACTACCTAACAACTTCGGCTTTTTTGCTCAACGCTTGCACTATCGGGACCGAAACAGCTACATACAGCCAACATCTTGCATATGACGCACTTAAGTTCCATCGTTACTGTTAGCAGCACATGCTGCTATACGTTATCTGGGCTTCGAGAAGACTAGTATTCTATTCGACATCAAGGATAACATTATTACCTGCCCTTTTCCGTCTCGAACTGCATCCACAAGACATGAACTCCGATGATCACAAGTCGTCTCATTCGAAATCTATAATTTTCTGTGATGACATCTTTACACCAGTAACGGCCCGCCTTGCACCACGGCTCAGAGTATATATGCCCCAGTGACAGAGTAACCATGGTCAGCCTGAGGTTTGACTTGGGTTTGACTTGCAGCATGTTTCTCCGAAGGGAAATCGCCCTAGCAGCTCTTGCTTTTGGTTTGGGAGTCTCTGGTCAAACTGGACGTGAGTGGCTTTCTGTGCATGGTTACCCGTGTAGTACCGTCGATGCTGACCTCCTTCAAGTCGCACCGAAACAGTTCTTGACGCTTCCTCTGGGACAAGTAAGGCCCTCGGGATGGCTTTTTGACCAGGTATGTATACTCGTTATTTGGTTGGAGAATTGGCTCATACCTTTTCTTTGTGCCAGCTTATGGTGCAAACGAATGGGCTCGCTGGGCATGAGCATGAATTCTATCACTAGTACGTACTCTGCATTCTCTGGTGCATTTCGTCTAAGCAATGATATGAAGTGTCTCGCAGACTGATTGGACTGGAGGTACCTCGGCTTATTCCAGTCTCGAGGAAGGTATGTCTTCCTCTTCATTAGAGTCAGCGGGCAGAGCCTCACACACTATTCAGCTGGCAGCTATTGGTTTGTAAGTATAGTACAGCCGAAGAAAATCGCCATATACTCACTCAAGCTTTACCACTAACGTCAGAATGCCATGGTTCCCAACGGAGTGCTCGTAAATAGTACTGTTCTCAACCAGAAGACGTCGGCATTCCTGGACTATGTTCTGTCCCACCAAGAATCCACTGGATGGTTGGGTCCAGAGGTCGGTAACAACAAACCGAGATATTTGTGGGGAAGGTAAGTCACTCACTGCCATACCCAAAAAACGTTCCATAAATGAATATCAAAGATACCCATTCATGTTCGGTGCCATCCAAATGGTCGAAGCCAACCCGGCATTGACCGACAGAGTCGTCACCGCTTTGCACAAGTTCGTCGCTGTGGCCAATACAATGTTGCATAACGGACAGGGTGTTGAGGCTTGGACTCAGACCCGTTGGGAGGATTTCGTGATGGTCCTGCAGTGGTGTGTATCTTCTCTCTTAGGTTCTGATATGCCTATCTGCCATTTTTTGGAGAGCGGCCCGGTTGACTCTTGATTGATGACCTCAGGCTATACGATTACCACCCAAATGGAAATCAAGCCCTTTTGATTGATACGATGCAGCAGCTCAAATTTACTGGTGTACCTTGGGAGAAGGTGTTCAGCTCTCAAGTAAGTGAAGTTTTGTCGTCTCCAATGTCGTGAGGGTGATATTAATTGAGACATAATCTTATCCTAGTATTTCCCCACGACTGCGAGTAAGTCACTAATGTTCCAATAATCGGGTTCATTTGAAGCCTATGATCTCCTTTACTATAGCTGATAACCTTCCCAATCCATTGGGCTTCGTTCTCAGTGTATGATCACGTTTCTTTTCTTTTCTTCTCGGAGCCGTGCTGATCTCGTCTTCATTAGTGGCACGGCGTGAACATGGCTGAAGGACTGAAAGCATTACCCGCCACCTACCGGTTCACGCACAACCAATCTGGTAAGTACGTCAAGCACTCTAGACTACGATTAAACTCAGGTGGTATTTCTAGACTTGGACCGAGCCAGCGAAGGATGGGATCTTCTCTTCAAGTACCATGGCCGTCCTTCCGGAATCTACGCCGCTGACGAGTACTTGGCTGGGCTAGAAGCTGCTCGAGGGTAAGAGCCGTCTGACATTGCAGTTATCGTTTTGTTCTCAATCCATGATTATGCAGAACTGAGCTGTGTCTCGTAGTGGTGAGTTCTGACGACTCTTCATCAAACGTGAAAAAGGTTAACGGAGTAATGGTCCTAGGAAACGATGTTCTCGTAAGGGGTTTGCATGTTTTCTTTGATGTTTTCTCAATTGCATGCTTCAGTGGGTCATACCTCTATCAAGTCATTGGAGACCCGAAATACCTGGACAGAGTATGTTGCAAAGTCGTCTATTACGATGAAGCTATTCACTCCAATTCTCTTTAGGTTGAACGAATTGCCTACAACGCTCTCCCTGCGACTTTGACCGGTGGTATGTGTGATTATACTTACTGCCAAATTGCTGAATAACTTCTGAACTCGCCAAGACTTCTGGTCTCGTCAATATCTCCAACAACAGAATCAAATCGCAGCGCAGAACATGAACCCGTAAGCATCATCTCCCCGTATATCATCTCAGGCCGTAGAAACTGATGTATTGATTGGGGCAGGAATCCTTTCCCTAACGATGGGTTAGTTGCTCCTTCGTTTACGTATGAAGGACTAACTAATCATATACTTCAGACCTTACTCAAATGTCTTCGGTCTCGAACCCAACTACCCGTGCTGCACAGTGAACCATCCCCAGGGTTGGCCTAAATTCATATCCAATGCCTTCCTCACGACGCCAGACCAGAAATCTCTCGTGCAAGCTTATCTCGGGCCTTTCTCTACGTCGGCTACGCTTGCAACTAGTATGTCTACCTTTTCGTTCTACACTTGCATTGCGTTAACCTCAGTTCCTCTGCAGACAATAACGTCTTCGTCACTGTAGACACTATCTATCCTTTCAGCGACACACTCACTACCACAATCACAGCCAGCCAGGCGTTCACGTACTATGTTCGCATTCCAAGCTGGGTCGTTGGTGGAACTATCGCTATCAATGGTGCTGCAGCCAAGGCATTGAGCCCGAGCAATGGATTGCAAGCTGTTCAGGTCAGTGCTGGGACGACCAAGTTTGTTTTGAATTTGCCAGCGCAGATTACAACTGGTGAGGAAAATTTGTCGTTCGGCATTGGCTTTGTCCTAAGTTATATATGTGTGTTTAGAGTCCCGACCTCACGGCTCCTTCGCTGTCCAGCGAGGACCTTTGCACTATGCCTTTGACAGTAAGCGCCAGCCCCCTCCAAAGTCTCGGATTCCCTCTAATTGCCCTTCCTTCCACCGTATGCTTGCGCAGTCCCAAGGAACCAAACCGTACTCACCAAAAACGCCCAAGAACCCCGTGCTGTCGATCTCCAATTCGAAGCGACCGCAGCTTGGCAATACGCCATTGATCCTTCTACTCTGAAATTCGTCAACAAGCCCCCCTCTTCTGGCAAGCTGCCTTCGCCCGTCTATGACTCAAACCTGCCTCCATTGTCGATAACCGTCACGGCTTGCCCGATTACCTGGAAGACTGCTGGTAGTACGTTTGCTAGTGCTCCACCCACGAATCCGGCTTGTACTGGTGCTCAGAAGACGATCACGTTGACGCCTTACGGGGTGAGTAATGCTCGACGTGGTTGTATTGTATGTATTGACAGTTTTTTTTGTTACAGTCAACGAAATTGAGAATCGGTGAATTCCCTGTCTTCAAGTCGACCTGAGTGCGTCAGAATAGGAATTGTAATTGTAACACCAGCTTTCCGCTATCATGTATATAGTCGTGAGCGTTAGGTGTTGTTGTCAATGTCAATGCACTTTTTTACTTGTAAAGTCTCTTGCGCATGCTTGTCCTGCCCTAAAGGACCTCTCGACTGCGACCAACACGTGACCGTTCTTCCATGTCGACCTCAGTTTTGCGTACTCGCTGTCTTGCAAGCCATAGAGCTAGTCTTCCGCTTCTCAATCCTCTTCAAGCTCACATTGTATCGAATAAGAAACGCTCAATAAACACCCAACCTGCTTATCCTGGTCATATCCCTCTTACTGCTTTCCAAAATGCCTTTCTTGCAGTCGGTTCGGCTGTCATGTCGTTAGCGGACCCTTACAGAGCAGGTATGCTTCTGACTTGAGTTAATTGGCCTGTTCTCAATATATCATTGAAGACATGGTAGCTGCTCTGGGAGAAACTACTGCAGGTCCAGCCCTTCCACGTCTCCGTGACATCATGCTGCAAAGCCCAGAAGGCACCAGAATACTCAGGGAGAGACCAAGAATCAACACGAGCACCGTGGATATGCAAGCGCTTGCTCGTCTTCCTGAGGGCACTTTTGGTCGTATGTATATCACTTGGTTGGAGAGAACAGGTGTTACGCCTGACAGTCGGGATCCGGTACGTCTTTGTGTCTTCTGCACCAAACAATCCTTTCTAAATTATGCATCCTTTGATACAGGTCCACTACATCGATGACCCCGAGCTCGCATATGTCATGCAACGATACAGAGAATGCCACGACTTCTATCACTGCATCAACAACTTTTCTGTCAATGTCGAATCCGAGCTCGCTATCAAGTATTTCGAGTTTGCAAACCTCGGTCTACCACTCGCAGCTCTTTCCGCTCTCTTTGGCCCACTTCGTCTGAACCAGAAGAAGAGGCAGCGGTTATTCTCTGAATACGTTCCGTGGGCTTTGAAATGCGGGAGTACGGCAAGGTGTTTGATAACTGTGTATTGGGAGAAGCGGTGGGAGCAGGATGTAGTGGAAATGAAGAAGGAGTTAGGGTTGTTGGACTCACCGGCGCGATGGCCCAAGCCAAAATCTCCGCAGCCTGTTGATTTGCAGGCTTCTTCGGCGGAGAACGTTCTCGGATCCCGATGATAAATGGAATTGTCGACTTTCAAGTGCGTCCTGGCATGTTTCGTAAAAATACTGTTCTCTAATCGCGGCGACAGCTCAGCTCCATTCGTTTCGTCAATTTCACTCTGAATTATATGGAATAGTAGTCCGGAGAACTTGACCGAGTGTGTACTCTAAACACCTGCCATTATGTGTATAATATATGAAACCCTACTGCTCAGTGCCAAAAAATCAGGATCACTGATGACACTATTCCGAGTCGCAAACCCGCTTCACCGCCGATATTCCCTAAGAGCTCTCCTATATCCGAAATAACAATCCAATACCCCTCCCACAAAACCCAGAAAGATAATCCCATAAACCAACCAGTACGCTACCAGAGCACGAGTAGCGTTGGGATTATTCCTTGGGTCAAGCCAGGGTTTGACTACCTCATAAGACCTATTAGCGTCCACTTCGTTGTCTTCTGACCTCAGCCCACCCAGCCCAGGCCCAGATCCGACATTTGAGGAGTGAGATCTGATCTGAAGACGCGGGTCAAGAGACGCATGTTTAGCATGCGCTTGTGAAAGTGGACGAGGGTACTCTGCCGAGCGCTTCAGGTCTGAATCTCTATGAACCCGAATCTGAAGAGGAGGATTCGGGGTGCAGAGAATTTTTGAGCTCTCCAATGGCATATTATGATGGGTAGAGAGTAAGACTGGTGAAGGTGCACGTCTGCCATTGGTTTTGGGGCTCGTAGAAGACGTGCGTACCGAGGAGGACGAAACGTCAGCTGGGAAGCTGGACATACTTGACCTGCGCGACCCACTGGAACTGCCCAGTCCCCCTTCCTCGATGCCAGAAGACCGAGCCCGGTACCTATAATACGCAAACCCATCCTCGTCCTCAATGATTTCCGTCTGCTCCAACTGCGAGAAAGTAGAGATTTGTGAAAGACGAATAGACGTTGTTGGGATTCTCGCGGAAGGGCTATTTGATATTGTCCATGGACGGTTGCGGTGGTGATGACTACGAACAACGGGGTCATTTGTTAGGTGGTATCTCGCTGTAGGATGTGTTCCGGAAAAAGCGGTGGATACCGGGCGTAAAGTGTACATGTGGGCAACGGGAGGTGTGGTAAGGATGGGTTCTCGTGGACGAGTGCCGTTACTACTACGCTTGGCCTGGTCTCCTAGTGAGGAAAGTCGCAGAGCAGTTCGAGGAAGGGTAAGTCGATTTGTGAACTGATTTCCGAGTGAGGGAGACGAATATGACGACTGAGAAGAGTCAGAGTGAGAGCTCGGGAAGCTTGGTGACGAGGATTGTGATACTGGGATTGATGGAAGCGGTAAATCTGGTGGCATGGTTGGGGGTTCCGAAAAGGCACGGCTATGGTGACGTTGGGAAGGACTTGGAACACCAAGTCGTAAAGAAGACGATGTTCCTGCCATCCGCTGTGTTTTGTATGCGGAATTATGCTGGATGTTGGTTGACCTGCTTATGGGCCGTTTGATGAATGGAAGCTTCGTCAAAGAGACGGATTCGCTGGCATAGCGTCTATGCGTGGCCTCTGGGGATAGAGAAGGTAATGATGTCGAAGTGAGATTCTGGGTAGCAGCAGACAACGTAGACTTGACCCGCAGCTCATCAGATGGTGGTAAAAAGTGAGAGGTCTCGTCAAAGAATCCCGTCCGAAGAGCTGCAATGTTGGTAGCGCGAATAAAGGGCCGTTTGACGATACACAGGCTTTCTGTCTGCCGTGATGATATCGAATGAGCGTCGACGTCTTCTTGCACATCCCGCGGGCCAGCTGAGTCGTCATGAATGGTTCCTTCAAAATATTGCGCTGTCGAAGAGAACGCTTGTGGGGTTGTGGGTGGAGTCACGAAGATTTGTTCCGAGCGGGATGAACGATTCGAAAGGGGAATTTCATGGCTTCGAGCTGCCTCCCTTTCGTATGGACCAAGTCCAGCAGACAGAGTGTATGAATGCATCTCTGGTATCCAATGGCTCAGAGAAGTGGCCCCGAGAATTGTGGTGTCTGTTCGGACTGAGGCGTTGGAGGTTTCGTCTGTAAGGATGATTTTGGGTCCAATGTTGGGTTGAGCCATGGTGAGAGTAAGGGCAACAGAAGAGAAGAATACACACCGGTAATGACCCTAAACCAGGGGCCTCCGCCAGGTCTCAGCAAGGTGAGGTCTCAGCCGCATAATTGTCCCTCCCAAGCTGTGTCGTACATAGTAAAGGGGGATTCCTTTCGGCTTGAGCTCCTCCTATTCCTACGGCATTTTTAAGGTGGTAGCGCCAGTATGCAAAGAAGTATTTGAGCAACAAGAAGTGGAGGATGGATGTAACGGTAGATGAAGTCCAACATGTTACACGTGATGCGCGGCTGAAGTCAAATCCCCTATTCGCGCCGTCGTAACCTCCTCCAGTCTGCAGTGTACATATTATTTCTTTTGTGCTCTACATACGTATACCAGATTATACAACACATTGAATAAAAACAGATAAGGTGCGATCAGAAGCTGAACCCAAGGAAAGAATTATCGACTTGCTCAAGCGCGCTCCAGCCGGAGTTACTTCTGAGAAATAGAAGATTGAGCTGGTGAACGAGGAACTAACGATAATACAGCTCACTGACTTACTCTGGACTGGAATTTCTGCCAGAGTCTGCTGTTGTTGCAGGAGGGAAATAAAAGTGCGAGCCTATAGATAGAGATCATTTCGGTTTTGTCAGTAAGTAAACGCATTAAAAATCTTTGAGCGCACCTTGAGTACCGGTGTAACTGGTTCCGCTACCTAGCGGATTCTCTGCAGGATATGACTCTGCTGGATGAGAGAAAAACCTCTGCTGGAAGTATGTCGCGTAACTTTGAGATGTCGGATAGCTAAGTCTGGATATGTAGGTCTCTCCACTGGAATCCGGCGCAATCCCATTTGCGTGAACGTTGAATCCTCCTGCACCAGGAGGGTGACTGGGGGATCCGTACGGGTAAACTGTGGCATTCTCGAACTGATGGTACAAAGAATCGTCAGAGAGAGTTGCTAGACTTTGGTCGATCCCTTGATTCTGCGTGTAGCTCATCGGTTGCCATCCTGAATCAGCGGTCGGCACAGAGCTATTATTCTGACCCTCTGGAGCAGGAGATGATGTGGAATCTGCAAATATGTGGCCATTAATCGAGGCAATCAAAGCGCGTAGCATATCACTAAAGTCAGGTCAGTCAATAAGTTGTTCAGCGGAACGTTGGAAGAGCTATACCCCATGCGACCTGCGCCAAAAAATCTGCAGAGATGAATGAGCCCGTTAAGCACTGGACGAAAACGAAGAATAACTCACGAAAGTTCCCATGATCGCAGAATAGCCATGAGGATGTGCACATCGTTCATCTCCTCTTGTGCGTTGAAGTCCGAGCCTTCTTTCATTCCTCTCCAGATATTGACGAGAAGAATTACAGCAGAAAGAAAGATGGGGCCCTAAGTACATGGCACTTTAACTAGACAGAAATCATTGGAGAGTAACGACCGACTTACCACAAAATTACCGTACCAACGTTCGCCACGTCTGGAAACGGTATGCATAATATGAAGCAGCGACCTCGCAGAATTTACGCAGACAGGCAATGCGGGTGCGTTCAGAGGAGAAGGTTGACCATATGCAGGGATAAAATTGCGATAGATCTGAATCATAACGCCATGATATATGCTGTAGAGCACCGCAGATTGCATGAAGAAGACCGCATGTTTTTTTCCAGGTTCCCATTTGACTATAGGTACAGACACAAAGTCAGGAAGTTCCAATGAGTCGCTCGATTCACAGAAACTTACGATGATCCGGAATAGCGTCCAGCCATTTCTTCATGGCAGTATCAACCTCTGCCACTGCCTTTTTATTCCATTCTGCTCGAGTCAATTTTGTTTCAGGCCTCCGAAGCGGATACTATTACCTGTTAGTGTCCTGTGTTTTACGTTCACTATGGAAATGAGTGACTTACAACAAGACGCTGAGCAAACCCAACGATTTCGGCAAACTTGATATAATGGTTCCAGTAGGCCATGCGAGAAGGAGTTCCTTCTGGTTGCACAAAAGCTTTGTCCGGGTCTTCATTCTCCCAATACTCCTCGTCGCATTCGGTCAAATATTCGAGATCGTAACTTGGAGAGTTGAAGAAAGAGTTTAAATCATCAACTCAGTTCGAGGAATAAAAATGGGTACTCACTCTTCAAAAGTGGTAGCTCGAGGCCGACCGGTGAGCATACTGTTGAACGCATCTTGTATCATCAGCATCCAAAATGCCCGACGCCATAGCTCTCTTTCCACTGTCGGCTTCTTGGGTTTGGGCCCGTCTTTCCGATGCGCTCCTCTCTCTTGAGAAAATTTTAAGCCAATACCAGCAGAAACCCATGCAGCATCGTAAGTTGCTGTCGCGTGGAGGAAATAACAGCTGAGCTGAATCGCAAATTTCAGGATAAGTAATTCAGCGGAACATAAACGCAATAAAAGATAGGCAGTCCATCACTTACAGCTAGCATTTGTATCCGATGCAAAGAGACAGGCTCCCTAACGTCTCGATCCGTAGCATAGCGTATCTGGTTGAACCATCTCCATCCAGCAGATTGCGGAGGACTTGTAGGATGTGGTAGGTTTCTGGGATCATCCATAAACCGTGAAGCCAACGAGCATATCATCAGGACTAGATTTCCAAAATCTCGATTTCGATAGTGTAGACCATCAACGAGCGATCTCTCAAAGCTCGGGCGGTGAAGGAGTGGATACACGGGGGCATGGTGATTAAAGTAGATATCAAGTAATTTCCAGAGTAAGTCCTGATCTGGGAATTGATAGGGGGTGTAGCTGGGGAGGATGTGCCACTGTATTCCACAATATAAGGACGAGGGCTTCGAGATAAGACTGCCACTCACAGGATTTGTCCAGAACTCGGGTCGTTTATACTGCTTCTCGAATATCGATTGCCATTCGGTGACGATGGGTCGGTCTTCAGAATGAAGTTCCTTCCCTACATCAAGCGCGTTCATGAGGAACATTTCAAGACTTGACTGGCCATAATGTCGTTTGTACACCTGAGATGACGAAACCGACACCGAGAGCTGGTCAAACTCGTCAGACAGTGCTTTGAGATCTTTTTCATCCGCTTCGTCACTGGACTTTCGTCGATTGGATTTCGGCGCTGCGACTCGACTTGGTATCGAGGGACTTGCACCACTTTCGTCATTGGACGCGGCTGCTAGCTGACTTTCCAGATCTTGAATATGTGTAGCCAATTGAACCAGTATCGCCCGTGTCGCACTTGGATCCCCCGGTAATACAAAAGTGTGGCCAGATAAAATTTTCTTGACAAGAGCGCCGACTGTGTGTGTTTGAGTAAGAGGGGGTAATCTACTTGACCTATTCGATCACACATTAGTACTAGTGGCGTTCGTATGGCACGGGAGTTGTAACTCCGTACCCGAATTTAGGTCCACGTTTCTGTGGTAGCAGCGACGTTAGAAGGGATTACAACAATCCTCCGACCGGTTACGCGCCTTTTTCTGAGTAGTGTGCGTGCATTCTGAGCCTATACCGATGCACTCAGAGCATATCCTGTCTGGCATAGTGTCGCTATTACCTGCATTGAAGCCATCCAATTCAGTTTGTACACAGAGATAGATGACCAGAGGAAGTCTACTTACACCGTACTGGTGTTAAGCGAAAGAGCAATCTCGATTTTGTAAGTACGTCTTGAGATAATTTATGTGAGACCATACCTTTCCTTCTCCGACATTCGTCGCAGGCATTAGTATACCGTCTTTTCTTTGTGCTGCTGTCCAAAGTTCCCTCGTCTGGGATCATGGTGGTACGGAAGACAATTATCAATTGGACAATGACGACGGCTGACGACGGACACTTTATATCATTGATTTACCTCATCTACACTGATGTCAAGATGTTGATTTCTCGTGAAATCGGAGATTTTATGTAGATGGGATAGGCCGATGATTGAATATGTCGGAGGAAATTTTATTGTTAAAGAAATTTAATAAGCGCTCGTAATGACACTTTTTCCTTAATCGTGCTTTGGCGGACTCAAGTTGCACCTCATTTTGGAGGTCTTTTAACATCGGTAAGTATGTATTCGGAAGAAGACTTTGAGTCAAAATAAATCCTGCTTGGAATCCCTCCAATAAGCGCACAAAATGCCCAGTACTCATGGTCAAGCTCTTAAGTTACTGGTAGAGACTAGACGTGAATGATCCGCTTGCCTTTCGGTTATATTTGTGTCCTCGAGCAGGGCCAGCAATAAAATGATAATCAAAGTCAGTTTAATCCGTTTTGAAGATGGGGATCTACGAACCCAAGGACACCGATGAGCAACCTTGAGCGCTAGCAACTAGTGAGCGAGTTTCTCTGGCCCCTGGGACTCCGGATCTCCCAAGTTTTACATAGCGCTTTAGCCTTCGTGGATCTGCACTCTAGTTACTACAAAGTAGCTGTGATTGCAACCTCGGCTGGAGAGTCAAGGTAGTTTCAAAGATCTTCGAGTTACCGCTACTAACCAGTTACCAGACTGTTGTCAGCACGCGTTGTCCCCAACGATATCTCCAGACTGTAAGGGACCAGGCTAAGAGTCTCGAGAACCGTAGATGGACTCATATAGCGAGGTGCCTTAGGCCATGAATAAAGGCATAGAGAAAAGAGTTGATAAGGCTAAAGAACTACTATGAAATATACAAGTATTTATAAGAATACTAAAAGGAGTAGTAGTAGTCTAACATATGATAAAAGGTCTAAGGAGCATAGGAGCTAGGAGGATTGGGGAGCTACCCATGACACAGACTAATGGTACGGCTCCTGGCGTATCCTCTATACATACCTCTATTGGCGCAACGAAGATTGACAGCACGAATTATTCGATCATTAGATGGCCATGGCACATTGACAGCGCTCGATAACCCTGCAGCTGCCAGGTTCATCTAGTACTTAGTACTTACCCTTCCGTTGCAGTTGGGTAGGTGGCCTTTCTGTCAAAGAGACTTATTCATTGATAACCATTGCAGCCCGAAGACTGAGGCCGTGGCTCACTAGCCACATCACATCAGATGAGGAGGAGGAGTCTATTACCCGGGCTGGGACCAAAAACTGATACACCGGGAGTCCGGGAGGCGCCCTGATGTAGGTCTAAGTACATCATTGTTCCTGCCGGGATGATAGGACTCAAGGAAGACGAGCTGACGGTTCATAGGTCCGTCGTCGATCCGCTGATACGCCTATCGAAAATTCGATTATCACTAGTCGAATTGTGTATATATATTCAAGTATACAGACATAATGTGTCTGTTATTACTAGGGAATAAGAACTGAAGCGAGCCCGAACTATCAGTTAAAGTGATACTAGAGGGAACGTTCGCGAGCGCGATACGAAATAAGGATAAGTAGCCTTGAGTAGTGAAAAGCACGGGTTGCGCGGGTTGCCACGGGTTGCGGGTACGGGTCTCGCGGGTACGGGTACGGGTAGTGATCTCCGGACCCGTGGCCCCTTCAGGTGGCTCTAGACACCCCAATATTGCACGCAGTTAAATGTAATAATGTTGAAATAGCTTAACGGTTAACTGCATACTGATTTGAGGACCCAATTTTGCGAGGTCTTGAGTTCAAGCCCTGCTAGCAGCGTGACCCGTGGGTATTTTTGCGCACGGGTACGGGTACGGGTCGTGCCAAAAGTACCCGCAGGATACCCATGCAGTTCACTAGCCTCGAGAGGATGGTACATAAGTCCCTCAAGCTACTAAGTTCGATGTTCGAGTACTAGACTGCTCGTATACGTTTATACGTACATACCCAAGGCACTTGTCATGAGTAGCTACCTTGCGAGCAGTATAAGTACGCGTTACCTCTATTTCACGATCCATGGGATTACCAACGTGACATAGACTCAAGAAGATAAGATACGAGACTAAAGGAGATGAATGATAACAAGGAGAAACCTCGGATAGGTGCCTTCGTGAAGTATCCCGGAGACGTTCCGATAGTTCGTGAACCTGGCTAGATCTACTCAAGCTAAAGCTAAGATCGTTGTGATGTTGCCAAATGATCAAGATCTACCTCTCCCCTCCTAAAGACACCAAAGAAGATAGTTCCGACGGATCTAGAGACTTACTGAGGCCCTCTAGAGGACTCTAGTAGGGATGGAGATATCGGAACCTATGAAAGACCGCTCGCGAGCATTGGAAGAGGTTCACATGTGATACCCAATGAGGTTACCGGTACGAGTACCACTCTAGACCTCCATTACCAAGAAGCTAGCATGTGCTACATATACCCTGGCCCTCTCGCGAGGACTCTGTACATATTCTGTTCGCGTATCTCTCTCCTTAGTTACTTTCATTCAATCTCTCGTGTTTCACTATATAATATTGCGGACTTTAAATAATATTAGCTACTGTACAGTTCTAGGACCTCTAGAGTATAAAAGGACGAAGTACTCGTAGCTAGAAAATAGATTAGTACTCGCGTGTATTGTTGCGGATTCTGGATAACTCTCGAGAGAAGATTAGGTCTCTCGCTTGCCCAGGCCGGCTTTATATCAATAGGAATTTCTACAAAAACCCAAAACTTTAAAGACTCGAACATTAGTTCACCCTAAGACAAAGATTGTTGTGATTGCATTGGCATATTGGCCCCATATTGTGTTTATTGAACTTAGGCATATTGGCCTCATTGTGTTATTGAAGATCTAGGCAATTGGCCTCTTATTGTGTTTATCTCGAAGTCAAGAAGACTGTCAATTGTGACCATTGTTATTGTTGAACCCCCTATTGTTCCCCAATCGGTTCTAGAGCCGTTTACCTTTAAGCTACACAAGTTATACGAGTGTTCTGCCACTTTGGATCACCTCGCATTATATAGCAGGATTGGTGTTTGTGTGTTTTTGGTGTTGTTAGCTTCGATCTTCGAAGCTATTAGCATTATCCACTAGCCAGCCTATTACCGCCCCATATCCTTCCACCACAGAGGATACAGGCAAGTACCTTAATGTTACCAGTAGCAGTATGATATGAAAAACAACTTATCTAGTCTACATCAAGGAAGGGTAGTCTAACGTCTATAGAGGACTGGAACAAATAGAGGTGTACCATCATATACATTAAGTACATCGTGTACAAATTTTGCCGAGACAGAGAAAGCAGGTTTCCACGAGACAATGCAGCATAAAAGTGCTACGATGTCAGCGTGAGCGCTATAGAAATTGCGAGGACAGGGCGCATAGAACCAGGTAAGAAATTCGTTTCTTAGTTCTCTGAGGGGCTCATGTTGGGCTCATGACTGCATTCCAATAGTGCATATTTCGGCGTTTCAAGGTGGATGAGGCAAAACCGACATACTCGCTTGTAAAGGATTAGGTCAGCCTGCGATGAGACCCAACCTCCAACTGGACCAAAAGGCCACAATATTCGGTACATGTGAATACCGTCGCAGGCTCTATATATGGAGTAACGGATTGTTACATCGCTCTTCAGCTGGTACTTTCCTTCTATGGTGGCCACTCCATTGAAGACGTTCAATAGCAAGGTGAGCACTGCATAAGACTTTATAAGCGCCTTCCTGTGTTGTGGATTCTTGATATCCTTCAGGTATTGGCGCATACACATATATAGTCTTATAGGTTATACTGTGACCATCGCTACTGGGTTCCTTCCGAAATTGTAGTAGATTTGTTTTTCGGAACGCTTTCCCTAGCCCTTCCTCTACCTTGTGTGATAGGTATTTGTTCACCCTGGTTTGGAAATCCATCAATTTCTCTGGGACGAGGATATCTTCCACGGATGGGATTGGTAGTGCCGATGGGGGTAGAGTTTTCATCAGTACACGCCGTAGGCATAAGAGTTTGGGGGGCACTGTAGAGCGTAGTAACGTAGGGCAAGTTCTGCACGTCGGTAAGCAATTGGTGTGATGCCTGTTTCCGAGAATACGACCACATTGGTAGCGTTCTTCGAGAGGCCGAGAAGTCTCTTGAAGAAGCTCAGTTAAATATGCTCTAGTTGCTTGACCAATTTGGAGTTAGTAGCGAGACAGGCCTCGCACCTGTATATTAGGTGGGGATCAATGCAGCCTGTATACAGAATTCGTCCTTTATTAGGAGGATGCCTATCATTGATTCAATGTGAAGTACGGCGTGAGCAGTTTTCTCGGCGTTTGCTGTCTTGGAGGAATAGTGGGGGAGCGAATAAGGTATGGAAGGCACCAGCCTGAAAGCTGCCTCCACGCATGGTGATGCCCACATACGTGTTATTCAAAGACAATACGGACCAGTTTGCGAATCTGAATACTGGTAGCGAGTGAGGGCGAGCCGTGGTAAGCTACTACTGATAATGGCTATAGCGTTGCTCGCAAACTCAGGGCAGACGAAGCGCCAAAGAGCCGTCGTCAGCTGGAGAGATTCACAAGCGGCAGTAATGGGGAACTAGCTAGATTTATTAACGTGTATGTACGCGATGAGGCTACTACCAAGCACAAGCCGGGCTTATTCTGCACAGGCTTGCGTGACGTCTGCTCGTAAGTGAGTCAGAATGGCCTCGCAGCGGTGGAATAGCGGACAGGCAGCTGGGGCTGCGTCAATGTGCGTGGGAAATATTACGGTGGCAGTGCCACGCGCAGAAAGGAGGAGAGAACTGAGCTCGTCGCTGTCAACGATGTCGGCGAGTAAATACCCCATTGGTATCCATCAAAGTCGAGAGCACAACAGGAGTGCACCAGAAGAGAATGTATACGAAGAATCAGCTGGATAAAGTCAAAACTGAGCTGGATGCTACAGTTTTACTTCGGATGACGTTCAGCCTCTCTGTCATTATCCCAATAAGGCTACGGATCGTCCCGCCTTCGCGTCAGCACTATCCCGCTTCAGGGGACTGGGCCCGCTCCCTAGAATCTCTGAATCATTGCCATGGTGAGTCGTTCAAGTTGATTTATCGCTGTTTTTGGACTGAGCAATCGTCAAAGCGCTACAGCTAAATAGCTTTGTTACTTTCCGAGAATTACTACGCAGATAGAGCTGGGGAAATTCTTGTCTTGTCTATGTTATTCATCCTCAACAAATCTAAGGCTATAGCTAGATACGAGGTATACAAATACGTAGGTATGTAGCGGGGAATCGGAATATGAAAACACGGGTACGGGGAATGGAAACAGTCAGGAAGTAAGCAGATAAACGTTAATTTGGATGAGGAGAAATTAAAAGAGGAAAATGGGTCGTAAGCAATTGGTAGGTAGTTGGATGGATTGGAAGTTACGAGGGAGGAGTGACGTAAGGAGGAGGAGGAATGAGAGGTCCGTCTATGGAATGATATGTTGAAGCTCCCCCTCTTGCACTCTAATCTCGACGACTTCGACCTCGTACTCGTTCAAGGCGGAATTAGTGGAGGACACAGAAGACGGCATAAAGCCTGAGTTAGGGGGTGAGGTCGACGCGAGGTCTAGATAGTAGGTCATGAGGGGTGAATAAGGAGTAGAAGAAACGTCAGTATCAGCAGTTCCAGAGTACAGAAGAAAGAAATGACTGGGACGAACATCTGTCTTTGATGTATGGTGGAATAAAAAGATCCTAATTATAGCCGCGGGGTCAATAAAGCGTACTACAAAGAAAAAGTCGATAAGACACACCTGGTTCCATACAAATCCTTGGCTCCTCTGGATAGTCAATATAGGACGAAGAGTATACATAGTCCTCCTTTGTCTCCTTCGGTGGCTTCTTTTTGGGGGCTCGGGCTCAGGCGCAGGGTCAACCGCTCGTTGCTTGCCCTTGATGTCCGTCTGTGCTGAAGCATTCTTCTCGGCATCCACACCATGGTCCTCGTCACCCATATCCATGTCCATGTTGTCTAAATCGTGTGCACCATCCGTGTTACCAGAGTGAGGAGGTAGAGGCTCTTCGTCTGAATCACTAGGTCCTTCATGAGCAGCAGCAGCATGGCAATAGTCTTCATCATCTTCAGAGCAGGACTCGGACCCGCTGTCGCTGTAGTCGTCTTCGTCGTCGTATGGAATCTGCTCGTAGCAAGCCCAGGTAGGAGGTGAGGCAGCTCGTCCAATGGTACGGCGACGGAAATAGTCTCTGTATGGAGTAGTAGAGCTCATCGTTGGGTGTAGAATCGATAACTGCGGCGATGGTGGTGGTACTGGTTAGAGAACAAAGGACCTCGTGGAGGTTGGACGGACTACAGGTGTCGATTGTGAAGGGTTGTGAAAAGTGACTCCGTTAGCTCCGATCCCATCAGTCACGCCTCAACCCATATTTGGGTCATACCGGTCCTGCCCCAGAACGAATTTCATTATGACTCTACTACTGAGGATACAGTACAATTATCAGGCAGAATAGCGGCCAACTACATTCTCAAACAATTACTCCAGTTGACAATGAACTTCCCTAACGACGAAAAAACCTTTGGGGAGGCGACTAAGGGTCCTCGGCGCACAAATGGCTCCGTTACTTGTGGCGATACGATCCGCGGCATATGGCGGGAGACGGGAGAAGAGAGCGGGAGGTGGAGAGGGCTGTGCGATGATTGACGTCGTCACTTACCTCACAAACAAAAGGGTGTCGTAGCCATAATCCCAAAATACTACCAGGAAAAGTCAAAGCTCAAGAAGATGCATCGCAGTGAATAGCATCCTCACCGACATATGAGCAGCATTGATACCTCCCGAAGGTATCGAAGCTGAACAAGAAGGATCTTCACCCTCCGGAGAACATTGACATAACGTGTCATCTGAAGCTGGGTCGGCGGACTGCCAGTATTCTATACCTATTCAGGGTTGGTATGAGGCCCTACATAGAGAAAAATTGATTTGACGTCAAGCTTGACTCACCATGATGATGGTATCCTAGCTCCCTTGGTATTATGGTAGGCACACTACAAACTGGAATGGATCTGCAAAGCAAAACTAGAGAGCAGGAAGTTCGGTTACCCGTCATCTGCATGAACCACTTTGACGCGTTTGAGCAACTCGTTCAATAAAATAATGAATGAAGGTCTATGAACTCACCTCTATAGGCATTGACACCCAGATGGTTGTTGACAAACTCTGCGAAAGTTTTGTTCTGCGAGACTAGATGAGAAAAACGTGGCGCAACATGAATTCAATCACTGACCCCAGCCCTCGGAGCCCCGTACGAATAATTCTTGATTTCTCTTCCTCTAAGTACGTCTGCACCCTCCTCATGCTGTCTAATCATAATAGACATCGCCGCCAAAGTCGAGATAGCTCCTCCAAGTGAATGACCGACAGTGATGATGCGACGAATGTCAGGATGAAGCGCAAGTTGGGAGATCACGATAGGAAATACAGAAGCGGCGATTGAGTCCCAACTGGTCAAGATGGCGAGTTAACGAAAAAGTGATGGTAGGGCGTGCAATATTCTACTCACGCTATAAGAAATCCGCTGTGCACTTTTATTCCATCTAGAACATGTAGCGAGATGGTTGAGCATGTACACATCAAAACCAGAGAAAGGAGACTGACGAGGTGCGATGATTCCAGGTGTGAGAAAAGGTACGAGGATGATTTGAGAGTCCAATAGTATATCAGCGACAGAAGCACTAGTTTGGCAAGGAATGAGTTGAACGATAGAACGAGAGCTTTTTGCACAAGACATACCTTCCCCTGAACGCAATGATAATCTCCTTCCTCTCATTGTCTCTCGCTACGAAACCTTGGATATCTGTGACTGGGTTCGAGAACTAGGATTTAATGCATATGAAGAGTTGAAAGGAGTTGATTTGAGCTAAACATGGTCTGGTAGCCTGGAAGCAGGACGTACATGCGTGACCAGATGAGCCCTATTAGGTCTAGGACACACTGGTGTATATGCAGAAGACGCGTATTTGAAGTAGTGTATGAGTTCTTGGAGGGTATCTGATTGTATGTTGCAAGGTAATACGAAGATTAAAAAGGCATACAGGCTTGCAGGCGAGGAACTGGGCCAGAACTGAGCAGACGCACTTGGGTTTGCACGACGCGTATTTGGTGCCAATTCTGATAATATGGCTTCAGGGTCCAGTGAGCCTTCTGAATATTGACGAGAGGAGTTCACAGAAGTCGAGCTCGACGACATATTGGCAAGTTTAGGTCTCAGACGCGTAGTTACTTCAACGAGTTTGCCGAGGACGGGGATATCTGAGCAGATGGCAAAAACGCGTTTCAGCAACGGGCGAGGAGATGAGAGTTGTTCTCCCCTGACCAAAAAGCAAAAAACTCACCGTTATTCGATTCGCCTCAGGCTGTCCACATGGACGTTGCAGTCCAAGCTTAGTTCCGTTCGAAAGCTGCTATTCATGTCACGGTCCAGTGACGCCCTTATTACTCTTCGTGGGAACAACATTTTCTCCATGCTTTTCCAAACTTATTTGTCAACCACCATCGATGTTCCATCATCCGGGGCTACACTTGTCCTTCGGTTCCAGCTCTTCAATTACGTTGAAGCAGAGACCGAAGAGCTTCAGGTTCTACGATTGCAATCGTAAGTAAAGAACTTTGATGAATACTTTACTAAATAAGTCCGCACACCTACTCGTTAGATTCTCCCAAGGCAACTTAGCACAATATCAGGATACTATTCCATCCAGACTTTCGCTGCATCGTCCACCAATTCCAGAGCACGTTTATCGTTTGGTTTCGTGAAATTATGTTCGTCGAAGAACCTAATTAACATCTCAGATTGAGTACTGCCTTTTCTGTCAAATGATGGGCGACGCTAAGACGAGAACAAAATTTTAGGAGAGCACCCTGTCTGAGAAGACCAGAATAAAGAGACAGAGAACGCTCAAGGTTCTCCTAATATACATGACTTCTCTCGAGTCAGTAACGCCAGCCATTGTGAGAAGCCGCCAGTTATCGCATTTCAGCAAGACGGGCAAACAAGCAGAACATTGTTGCCGGGTTCTATCATTTTATCAGCAGGGATACCGACAGAGTTTGTTGACTGATGCAGAAAATCCACGCTCTGGTTCATGGTCTTTTGGCAGCACTCGCCAGGTACCACCAGTGGCAGGCGAGCCCATCAGAATTGGAAGTGATGGTGCTGGATGCTCATCTCAATGCATGGAGCGCATTTCTGGAAGGGTTGCAGTAAGTCATCACTAAAACAGCCCAACCCATATTCCACCTGACCAATGCTTATACTCACCTGTAATAATTCTACAGGTATATCAGCCCATTATCATTCGTTATCATAATTTCAAGAGTTGATCATACCATGTCAGGATTTTTTGAGGTGATCAGGTCTTATCAGGGGATTATCATTTGGCTGTCATAAATATACTTGTAGATTTTGGAGAGATCATTGTGTAGCATAGTGTCAGGCAAGGCTTTCCTGTCTGATTATAATATGAGGTCTGGTGCTAAAAACAATGAAATTCGAGGTACTATGAAACAACTCTAGCTATCCATGCCCAAGAACATACTTACAGCCTAAACATCATATACAGATACAGATAGTATTTTCTATTCTTCGAGCCCTTTCTCTTCCTCGCCTGTGCGAAAATAGCCACTGATCATCCTCGCATTCCAGATTTTGAGTGGAATAATGGAAAGAGGAATGGTGAAAAAGAGTGGAGATGCAGAAAATGGTCCATTTATGCATGTTATTTTGTGTAAAAGGCACATATATGCACACTATGAAATGTTGGAGAGGACGAGAGTGTACACATGTGAGGAGAAATTCTGAAAAACGAAGTCTATGGGTGCCATGATTGAAAGACATCTATGAGTATATGCAAAAGACACATAGGATGAGCATCTACTGTTAGTTGATGGCTATAGGACCAATATCCTCAAAGGCTGAGTGATGAGGGAGAGAACGTATGGAAATGCTGCAGTCACTTTGAGGACAACATCTGAGTCATTTGTTGATGACGTAGAGTCTCGCAGGCAGATGACACAGTTTTAAACTCCACAAATCCACCAAAACTGGGTTGATGTGTTGACTTCTTTCTTTAACTTGTACCACCATCATCTCCTTTGCCTTATCCCTCTTGTTCCCATCCCACCCTGGCTCTCCAGCTCTCATTTCTCTCCTTACTCAAAAGCTTGCCCAGTGCTCACCCTTCAGTCCAACTACCATCATCTCCTCTGCCCTCGTTCCCCTCCTACTCTTGCCCTGGCTCTCCAACACTCATTCCTCTCCCTGCTCAACAACTCGCCCATTACTCACCCTAGTGAGTTCCTTTCACCTCAAATTACCTGCTTGGGACCATTACTGATGATTCCTTGACCTACTGCTATCTTAGACATTGTGCAAGAGGCCTGATGCCATCTTTCCTGCAGTTGCTTCAAAGGACTTGGAGAGACCGAAAGGGCAGTCAAGTTGGACAGAGAGGCTTGGCAGTTCATCCTGTTAGTGAGTTTTCCCTCCTTCATTTGTCCATAGCATTGCCACATCCCCTTCATTTTCTGCTCATCGCTTTTGGTGATTATCACCCTCTTGCCTGTTTGTGTTGTTCCCATCCCTTGCCTTTGGCTTTCGTTGTTTGGTATTCACTCACATTGACCCAATATCCTACATACAGCAACAAGCTATCCGATTCAGCGATCCTAGTTTACATGTGTTTTGTACATCCTCCCTTGCTCATCTGAAACCCACTTTACTCATTCCGCTTCCCTTCAACCTCTTTCAGACCGCCAACATGCAACTACCAGAATGTGCATATATGTGCATACAGTCATCTCTTAATGTGAGTTCTCATTCTCTTTTGTGATATTTTCAACTAAGCTCTTTCAAACACATGAGACTGGGTATCTTCAGTTTACGGTGAGCCATTCTTTCACTTCACTCAGTATATTCTTAATTTTTACAAGTCCCTCCTTGGGTATTGAACAGTTCTCTACTCCCATCATCCTTTTGTGAGTGTTCTCTTGAGTCCTTGTTGATCTATCTCACTCAACATTACACAGTGGACATACCTATATCTGCCTTGGAGTTTGAGACAGGAAGTTAGGTGAGTCCAGTTATTATGGTCTCTATTTATAGTTGTAGTATACTATGTATCTATGTATATGAATATAGGTCTTTCATCAGGATATGTTTATTGAGAGTGCCAGGGGACTGGAGATATTGCTGGCCAACTGGTATATACTTTGACATTCCTGATAATCCCCTGACCAGCTCTATCATTCATGATAATCCTTCCCATTCCTGACCAACCCCACCATCCCTGATCAACTTGCTGTCATTATGACAGGGATCTGACAATGGATGATATGGGTGGTCAACCCCCCAACAATTGGTATAATCCCTTGGCAGTATGTTGGGCCATGAACCTAGATGGTGGGGGTGGTTTCTGGGGTATATGGGTAGGTAGGTTTTAGTGATGGTATAGTCCAAAGCTCAAAGATGTGGAGCTGTGGTTCCCCCTTCTGAAGATTACCAATAGAGGCAAGACTGGCTTTGCTCTGAAGAAGGTTACCTTCATATCTAGGGCTCCATGCTGTACCAGTACTGTACAGTTTGTACTGGTACCATACAATGGATATGGTCCCATACCGTATGTGACTTTCTGATCAAAAAATACAGGGTCGTATGGTAGAGGTTCAGCCATATATAATTGTCTTCTTTACGGCCGTATTATGAGTTTTATGGTATATGGGTTGGTCAAGCCTCAGTGACAAGTTTTGCATCGATTTTTTGACTGTTTTGCTTAGTTTGGGTAATTTCTTGTAAATAAAGTGCTTGCCATACTGCAAAATTCAAGCCCAGAGAGCATCTTTAAGCAAATTCTGATGAAAAATGGTCTTAATGCAGTATTGTTCAGATGTCAATGAGATGCGAAGTCAAGTGAAAACCATCTTGGTGAGCACAACCTTGATTTTTGTCCTCCTACTAACTTGTATAGCTCTCAAGGTCAGCACAAAGCCACTAGAAGGTAAGTCTTCTTTATAATTTTCCTCAGCTGCACCAGTACAGACCTGTATCCAGTATTACTGCCATACCCATACCTGTCCAGTACCATACAAGCTTCGAAATGAACCAGTACAATTACAGGTACAGGTACTGTACCATTTCAAATAGATACTGTACCATTTCAAATAGATGGAATGGTCACAGGTCACAGACCCCATTTTCCTTCCCAAAATATCTGCTGGTCACAGGTCACTGAGGCCATTTTCCAAGGAAAAATCTGTGACCATGTAAAAATTTCATCCAAAAAAGGCAATTTGAAGCAAAAAAATTCCAATTTTTGACCTTGGTCACACCTAAATTTGGAAAAATTCCAGGTCCCAGATGGAAAAAAAATGTCACAGGTCACAATGCCTTTCCATCTATTTGAAATGGTACAGTATACCATACCAGTACTGAGCTCGTAAAAATTACGGGCATACCAGTATTACTGGATGGTGCGGAGTCCTATTCATATCTATATGTACTAGTTGTACATTGTATCCATAGTTAAGCTCATTGACTGTGATTGTATCTTCTGGCGTCTGATTTCTACTTTCCATGACGGGCAAAGGTGCCGTTATTGAACTCAATGTTCGAGTGGACTTCCAAATGCTGGACTCAGGAGTACTCCCTTTCATCGTAGCAGACAAAATACATGTCTGTGATGTTAAAATTATATACTACAAATCCTTTTTCATCAGTATCGGGTCTCGCGTCCCGTCAGCAGCGCGCTACGCTAAATGAAAGTCCCTAACATAAGTGGGTTGCGTTTTTGGCGCGACGTGCACGCTTTGTTGCTGTGCCGCCGTGTTTGTTTATTACCCTCATCTCTAAAGTGACGGCTAACGAAAGGAGTCGTTTAGGTTCATATTCTTGACATACATCAGGAAAAGGGTCCAATTGCTTGCGGCCGCTTGTGAGCACTTGTACCGCCAAAATTTTGGCAGAGCAAGCTTCACAAGCTCGGCAAGCCGCCAGCAACCGGCCACATCTATTTTCCCGCAAGTGCCAAAATTTCTACAAGGCACAGTGCTTTGTAGGTTAGGTTTTTTTTCGCTCTCTCACTTCAGAACATGCTTTTATGTTGTTAGGAACTATATTGAAGTACTAACGTGGCCTGTTGAGTGTAGGGAACGCACTGAAAAAAACCCAAAATCGTCGCAGCAAGCGGAAAAGCGGTTGCGAGAATTGTGCGGGTCACCCCTGCGGGCCACCTGCGGGTCGGCGGGCCCATGCGTGTCGCCTTGGATTAGCTGCATTTCTCACTACACACATCCAAAAAGTCATATACAACCAGGATAGCTTTTTTAGGGTTTCAGATACCTTATTAGATTTTTTTGGCTTTTTAAACCCCAGCTAAGTGCTCTAAGCGAGTACGAGTGCTGCAAAATGACCAACTTTTTTCAATAACATACTTATATACTCATGATTACCGAGGATCTGGCTGTGAAAAAAATTCGAAAGACACCTATACATGTCTCAAGCATATTCCGTTGATCTCCGAGGCATATATCTGACTGTTGAGGCAAGCCGAGTCGAGGCAAACAGAGGGCGGGGCTCATGGGAAGCGTGGGAAGTGACATCGGGTAACCCCGAACGACGTCAGGGACGAGCATTTCTGAACGTCGAAGGTCCTAATGCATGCATATTGATTTTTCATTATCATTCAGAGAGCTTATGAGCTGTTTACCTAAGTTTTCAATGCACCATTGCACACGGGTAGCAATAGAGAGCAACAGTTAGTTAGACGCGTCGGGTATTGGGCTGGTCCGCACCTGGCACGCACCTGGCCCGCACATGATCCGATAGATCTGCGGGTCACTTCTCGATGTGCGTGCCAGTTTCCAAGTCATACATGTACGAAATGTACAAAATTTGCTGTTTTAAGAACTTGCAAGATTAGATACAGGCCATACGTTCAGATATTCTTTAGAATTTATTTTTACATAGTGGATGAGAACTCGAACGAAATTTCAGCAGCACGCACGTACACAGCCACTGACACACTGGTACGCAGTGGCGACCCGCACAATTCTACACACCGGCGGAAAAGCGGCACAAGCCACCAGCAAATAGACCCTTTTCCTGATGTATTCGAATTTGGAGCCAGACATATTGAAAGCGCTATGATTTATACCAAGTCACTGAGCACTGACAGAGGTTTATTATTGCCCCTCCAGGTCTACCGATGAGAAGAATAGCATTTCGAAAGTGTCCATGCGAGCGACGGCAACTGATATGTAAATCTCCTGAGTTCTGCAGTGGCCAGCCAAGAGAAGGTCTTTAAAGTAACCCCTCAGCCTTCAGCACTTACCGTTCATTGAAAACTGATGTCCATTGGCCATGCATATGGATACCGTAGTCATCATAAGTATAGTACCAATTCATGAGCGAGAAGGCCGAGGGCAGATTGTAGTACAGAATCAAATGTCGTATACTCTCAAATATCAGAGAACATGCTAATTCTGAATCTTAGATTTCACGGTTTCAGCCACTTTGATATCAAAGTTAGAAGGATGAATAGATAAGAGTACTTATGGGATGAGTTGTCTGTTGTTGTCCCCGGTCGTTCCCGTTGGCCCATACCCTCATTGTCAGCCCCTGTGCTGCCTTGTTCCTTCCTTTCTCAATTCTTCATTAATACCTTTGAATTCAGGTTTTGTCTCATTTTGATAATGAGGCCTCGAAGTCCGACTACGCTATTTTTCTTGTAAGTTATCGCTTAGCTTGCTAAAAACTTCGCTCTGGCTCACGCTATTCACAGTATAGTCCTTGCAGCTGTACTCGCCTCTACTTCCTCTAGTTCCTTCCTCCCGCTAAGCTTGCCAGACTTCTCCACTTTCCCAACTCCCCCTGTCCACAATATTCCCCATGTCCCCAATGTCCCCCCTGTCCCCACTCCTTCCAACAACGGAACCGCCCCTGAATATTCTTCCACGTCCCCAATCAACAATAACACCACCCCTCCCTCCAACTCTTCCAACTCAAAAGCCATCATTGTGGTAGGAGTAGTTGGTGGCGCCGCATTTTGTGCTTTGATCCTTCTTGGGTTTCAGTTATGGAGAAGGCAATACAGGAAAAGGAAATAAGAAGAGGAACTAATCAAAGCTCAGAACCCGTTCAATGTTCAAGACTCTACAAGTACTAACGCTCTGCGTGGTACGATTCTGAAAGGTAATGATGGCATAGATTATAATTCCCTACTAATGATACATGCTTTAGGCTCCCAGAAGGAACGCTGGACTACCAATGCCAAAGGAGGGCAATTTATTTCTGTCTCAAGCACCCAGCAAGATCTGCGTCGAGAACAAGACAGTCTCCAAACAGAAATGCAGCAGATAATTTCGGAGATACAAAGTCAGGATAGAAATGGGAACGACTCAGGTCACTTTCAAGAGGATATGGAGGCTAGGATGAGAGAGATGCAGGCAAGGATGGATGTGATCACCAGTGAGATGGCTCAGATGAGCAGACTCATGGTCCTGCCTTTGTACGTTAGCGATGAGGATTTTGAGGCTCGGGGAGCACCTTGACCGGTACTACTGCATGGAGTGCAAATCTCTAGTTCCGACCAGCCACGAAAACATTTCTAAACTGACTGAGATGTTAGTCTCGATACCAGACTGACGATATCCACTATGTAGATATGTACCAAGATGTTGGCTGTGTGGAAGTAAGTCTACTCATGCTCCCTGAAACCTCACTTGTCAACGTTGTATTCTTTTACCTGTTATGCGGGGCAACTCTGGACAGACTGTAGATTTACGAAACTTACTTACTTGAGGGGATACTATTAAAACTCTCTCTTCCTAATTCCTGCTGCTCAGAGCAGCCCCAATACCCCTTAGATTCCAATACCCCTCAGCTTTCAATACCCTTCAGATTCCACCTCTAATTCCTCTCTCTTTAAAACTTCTCGAAACCCAAACCCCCATATCATTGCACATTCGCCATACTCCCTTCATACCACCTATTATCCCATATGTATATGATATATCCCCTTCGCAGTGGCAATCCCCACTAATCGAGTTCTACCCCTGATATCCCATTGCAATACCGAGTCGTTGTATCACTCCCCAGGTCTCACAGGAACAAGTACAAGACGCAGTGTAGCTAGGAGTCCGTAGATACACTTGTATAAGTATAATGGGTGGTCGTAGGGTAGGGCTGGATCTACGACGGACGTACTACAGACTTTAGGGCTCCTAGCGGATCGGATGACGTTCGGATACGGATCTATCAGCTCGGATGAGTCGCTCAAGAATCCCAATCCGCATCGGCGGATGGTGTCCGTCGGATGACCAGATCATCCGCGGATGGGTGGCTGACATACTAAGGAGCGTACAAAAAAATGCTCAGAAGGTGGTTTTCATCATTTAACTGTATCTAAGTCCCAATAGCGAGTGATACATGTAATACTAGTAAGTTACTCACTATTACTCACTACTGACATCCATGATCATTACGAGCATGGCTTTGACCACTTTGTCGATGTGTTTTCCCACGCGAACACGACTTTGAGCAGAGAGTTGAGGACGTTTGACGCGTCGAAGAGGTCTTTCTGTGGATTTTGGTGAGATTTTTTAACTATACAGTACCTCGGAAAGGCCCGAGATCGACCTAAATTGGCAAGTACAACACCTTCCCACGTACTTCAGCCATCCGACGATGTACGGATGGGCGGATGGCATCCGTCGGTATGAGTACACCTCCACAGCATAAAACGACAGAATGCTCCTGAGAGAATTGTCGGATTTTGTGAGAGAATCTTGAGAAATTGTCTGCGTCTGGAGAATGGAACAACAATGGCGCACAATTTTCTGGTCACCGATGTTTCCAAGATTCTCAGAGAAATTTCCTGCTGCAGGCATCTCTGAAATCCTTCAAGTCCATTCAAAGCCCGCCGCGTCATCTTCTTCTTGTACCATCACTATCGTCCAATGTCTCAGGTTGCTTTCTCATCTCCCTTCCCCTCAGCCGCTCATTATGAGCCCCGACTATCGACCCATTGTGACTGGCCATCACAGTGAGTCGCTAGCTGGGGTTCATACACCAGCAAGACCCGTACCGCAAGTTGACATTGGTATATGCGCGTACGTGTCCAGGACAGGTGCAATCGTTCTCAGATTCTAGTTTCCCTACAACGTTCCTGAACTGATTCAAGCTCGTAGCTCTGTCAGAAACAGCGCGCGTATGACAAGAGATGTCTGGGCAATAGGTCTACTGGCACGGTGAGTTTTCGTCAGCGCGGTTTCACGTCGACTATACTAAGGCACTGTTATTATGGCTAGTATCATGTAGGTGATGTTTTGAAGGTATGTGATACGTAGCTCTTTACTCGTCAACTTGATACTGACTGTTTCCTCTTAGTAGACTGCGTCATGTCGTATCGTGTCCTTGTAGTACCCTTCTATAGATCTATCTATCTCTCTATCTATCCCTGGTGCACCCGTAGCTTTCTCTCCTCAGATGTGCCATATGTAGCTCGGATCGTTCACTGTCTAATACATGCATTTTCCTATCTATTTTCTTTTGTGTTTAAATCAAGATTTGTTACGAGTATCAGTAGCTATAAGTGGTAGAACCAGCAAATCATAGGAATATTGTCAATTGACTACGTCTATCCAATCTCTGGAAAATCCCTCAAAAATTGCGAGAAAATGCCGTGACAAATACGAAGATTCTCTGAAAGAAGATTCTGGGAAGATTGTCAGAAATTGCGCAGAAATTGACTCAATTTCATAAGATTTTCCGCTGGGAGAATTCTGGGGGGTTACGCTGTGCTCCAGAGACTCATCCGCCATCCGAATCCGAGGCCTCATCGGCGGATAGGCGTCGGATCATCCGATCCGCTAGGAGCCCTTTTCTCTGCCCTACGGTCCCGGGAATGCTCTGACGGGTGTGTCTCCTGAAAAACGGCGCTCAGTTCATGGACCATACCGTGTAATAAAGTCCTCCTGATGAAATCCATGGCAAGGTTAGAACGGGCAAATTACTTCAAACAGGGAGGTAAGTCACGGTATTCTGGCTAGAGGGAAAAGACATGTTTTAGCAACAGGCGAGGAGATGACTCCCTAGCAGCTGCCACTCTCTCCTCTCTTGAAAGGCAAAAGACTCACCGCTCCTCATGGAGGTTGAAGTACAAATTCCATTCCAATTCGCGTCACGGTCCAGTGACGGACGCCCTTACTCTTCGTGGGAACAAAACTTTCTCCGCATGCTTTTCCGAACTCGTTTGTCAACCACCATCATCAAGGGTTACGTTCTTGGTTCCAGCTCTTTTGCGTCAAAGACCAGACTGCAGAGACTCAAGTTCTTCGATTGTCATCGCAATCAAATACTCTGCGGCACGTTCAAGAGAAATATGTCTGGCTCCAAATTCGAATATGTCAAGAAATATGAACTTCCGGACCCTCTTATGTTGGGAACGTTTATAGTTTTTCGATTGGATGGGCATTCTTTTCATCGGTATGTACTTATGACACTCAGGATTTCACGGGAAAGGTAGCACTTAAGCTGACATGTTGATTAGGTTCTCCGATGAGCATAATTTCACGAAACCAAACGATAAACGCGCATTGGAATTGATGGACCATGCAGCGAAAGCTTTGATGGAAGAGTATCCCGATATCATCTTAGCGTTTGGAGAATCGGATGAGTACAGGTGGGTTGCGATGCCGACGCCTCTCTTCCTTCTCTCGAAAGCCTCAGACAACCGAATGAAAACTATGTTTCTTATGAGTTCCTAGCTTTCTCCTTCGTAAATCCACTTCACTATATAATCGACGTCAAGCCAAGATCGTCTCAACTCTGACTTCGTTGTTCACGTCGAATTATGTCTTTCACTGGCCGAGATATTTTCCGGATACACAGTTAAGGTATCCACCGTCTTTTGATGGGAGGATTGTGTTGTATCCAACAGAGAGAGAGATTAAGGATTATTTTGCTTGGAGACAAGCAGATAGTAAGTTTACGCTGTTTTTGTCCTTGGGTTTGGTCTGATTCTCTGTTTCTAGCTCACATCAACAACCTGTACAACACAACGTTTTGGGCACTTGTTCAGCAAGGAGGTCAAACGACGACTGAAGCGCATGCTACGTTACGAGTTGAGTACTTCCTTATCGCTGTGGTGTGCGCTGGGCTAAGTCATATTGAAATGTACAGGGGACAGTATCCAAGGACAAGAACGAAATACTCTTTTCACGTTTTGGGATAAATTACAACATCATAGAACCGAGATACAGGAAGGGAAGTATCTTTGTACGAACTGAGGTGATCACTCCCACATTTGACTCTTTTGCGCTTGAGAGGACATTTTGGCTGATGACTATGATATGCCCATATACTTATAGATCCCGGAGGAATTGTTATCATCACAAACTCAAACTCAGGAAGAGGACTCGGAGAAGAGCCCGAATCTACAACTAGAAGAAGAAAGACGGCCTGAATTGGAGGAATCTACTGGGAATTCGGAGACAACTACGAAGTCGAGTAAGAAGAAGAAAAAGAAGAAGAAAGGAAAAGAGCCCCTTACGAAGTTGGAGCTTCTTCATCGGGATATAATCAAAGACGATTTTTGGGAAGAATATCCAGCGATTTTGAAGGAGTAGCGGGTCCTTAAAGCTTAGTACTTAAAATATTGTACCATGTAGACATTGACCGTACTTGTGTGGATATTTTTTGCCTAAAAAACCAGCAGTGCAGCCAGACCATCTTCGAGACGAGGTGGTCTGAGGTGCGCGCCGAGCCATGCGTGACCGCGGTAATTCATCACCACACGACCGGCCCTCAATCAACTCCTCAAAACCTGCCAGAAAATTTTTTTCCCTCATTTCTGTCCATGCGTATGTGCTGTCCGACGTCTCCTGCACCGCGCCTTCAAACTCGTCGAACTCGTTCTCAATGATATCTTAGGTGATGGTGAGTGTCTTTTACTCTTTCTACCCTTTCTGGTGGTCGTTGGTCCAGACACGACCATCGAAAAGATGACAACTCTTTATAGTCGAGCATCGATGGAGTACCTATCCGTCGATGCGAGGATACACTTTTTTTGTCATAGTTACACTGATCGGTTCTTTCTCTATGTGTTTATGCATGCGTTGGTGGTGGTTGGTTGAGATGTGGTGCTGACGATGTTTTTTCATCGCAGGTGTTCGACCAAAATGACTGAAGGACAAAAGGCTGCTTTGGTTCCCAACCTTGGGCTTGGCGACTGTCCGCTGATGGAACTGGGGAGGAATGCCTGTCAGTTTGATGGTATTAGTGAGTGTCCCTGGACTTTTTTGTCTTGTCTTTAGTCCCAAAGGATGATTTAAAACATTTCAAACTAGAGTATCTGAGCGCTCATAGAGCCCTGTGCTTTTACCTTTTACATCTATCTGAATCATTCTTCTTGCCCTTTGACTCTACGTGGACTTGCTTTACTGACGTATACTCCCAGTGCACAAAGGCCCCTTCGTCGTTGGCCATGGCATACTACACGCCATAACAGCCTCGACAACATAACCTCCAAGACGCTTTCTTTGTGATGGGTGAGTGCTGTCACCTATGCCTACATCCTTCCTTCCACCTTTACCCTTCATCCCTCTGATGATATACATGGAGTTACCGCCTGATGCCTTTCTGTCTACGCGGATTGGCATTTGACGACACTTCCAAGGCTGTTTTTTATTTTCTGAGCTCAATCTTTCATTCATTCCTTGTCTCTCCTACTTTCTGTAATGACGTTACTGACTACAACCTTCTGCAGCGACGATTCTATACAGTGGTGCTACTTTCAGCCTGGGGCCTCGTCAGGACTGCCGGGGCACTCCATCCCACCTTCATCATTGGTTCTTGGTGATCGATGGTCTCCGTCTTAGTGTGAGTATTCTATACTCCTCCTTCCCTCTTCCACATCGCATGATGTATACACACGACGGTCTTCGTACTATAACTGCCGAAAATGCCCGAACAGCTCAATTTTTTCCGGGCAACCCTAACTGAGCTTTCTTTCTCTTTCTTTTTTTGTGATTGTTCGACGTTATGCTGACTTGACTTTGATGAAGTGTTTTACTATCAGTCTACTTTCTACTCAACGTTGAGCAGTATTGGCAGCGCCGTTGTTGCATGAGCATATGACCATGATAGGCTTGTATGGTGAGTACTAGTCGTGTCCTTCGTATCGTCGTCGTGTCTGTACAATTTGTTCTGTCTTTTTTCTACGATGAGTCAATCAAAAAAAATTATCAACTAGAAGCTGTTGCTTAGCCTCGGCTCTGATTACAATTGATCTAGCTGAACCCTTTATACCTTTTCTCTTTCATCTCTTTCAGTTTGTACTTTGACATGGTCGTGAACGGAGGGACTCACCAAATGCTTTTAGGTCGCCATTGGCGCCGCCTGGGAAGGCAAAGACGGTATATACTTACAGGTAGTAGGGCCGTATACTGTACCTAGCTACCGAAGCAATATGACACCGATGTGCGTCTTTCATCAAATGAGACCGTGTACAGAGTCCAGACGGCCAATCATTTCTCTAGATGGCATATTTGGTCCAAATCCGCTCAGTACCAGATTTACGACGAGTACCTCTACAAAGCTCTCGGATCCTTTCCTTCGCTGAACCATTTCACCCTCGTTGTTTTGGGACCCACCTTGCAAGTCGCCCCTCAAGACATCTGCCTCGTCGAACTCCGCACATTTCGTGTCCAATGTTCCATTCCCTCATCAACAGCAGAAACCAACCGTGTCATCCTAAACCCACCTTCTTTCTGCTATCAACAGCCCTCCCGGTCTACAACAATTACATTTAGACCTCCGACAGAGCCCTTTGGACGAACCGTCCAACCACCGAAACTGGGCGACTTTTTTTTAATAAAATCTCCGGGTCGATATCCCCTCCCTATTCCTGGCTGAGATGTTCGAGTTCGGACGCATTGGGCTTTGGAGATCGAACGACTCACTTTGCGAGACTCCACCGCGACAGTGTGCCTCCGAAAACTCCCCAAAGTCAAGTCAAGTCTTAGTCTCAAGGATATGGGGGTCGGGCCCGGGCTCGGGTACGGGTGTGGCCGATGTGAGCGAACAATTTCTGGAGAGTCTTGGGAAAGGACCAAGTCTGGCTTGGAGAGTTATCATTGAAAGCCATATCTCAATCCTTCCTGGAATATTTGGAATCCTATATCGTCCTTGGCAAGCTGGAAGTCTTGGAATTATACTCTGCTCTTCCAAGTCTTCGTCTTAGTCTCAAGAATATGGGAGGTCAGGGTCAGGTTTGGGGATGGGTATGGTATGGGTACGCGCCGATATGAACGATGTGATCATGAGAGGTTGACGGCAGGGCTTTGAAGAGACTTGATGAGAGGGTCTGCGAGGGGGATGAGAGTTTGGAGGTGGTGAAGGTTTGTAGGGAGTTGGAAGAGGTTTGGGTGTGTGTGGATCCAAGGGCTGTCGGACAGGTTGGGACGAGGGACGATATTGTTGTGAGTAACAAATTTTCTTTGCGTCTTTGGACTATGCAATGATTGCTGACCGATGACGGTTGTGTTTTACAGACTAAAATTATGTTCACGATGATCCAACTCCCTTCCTTACGTCTTCGCACGGATATTTGTGGAGGATGGCTATGTGGAGTGCGGGAGGGGAGGACGGGGTGCATGACCCGTGGAGGCCGGCTGGGCTGAAGAGGGGCCGGGGTAAGGAGGCTGATGTCAGCCTATAGTGTAAACTGGAACTCATGTAGCTACTTTCGATTTCGCTGTAGGATACTTACTTGCTTCAAGAGATATAAATTATCTCGGTCTCTTATTTTTGTTACCGTTCTACGTAGTACTCTTGATATTGATACCCACTATGTCATACTTATGTTGTATGTTTTCTTTTTCTTCTTCTACTTACCTATGTACCTTTCACGGCTTGCTTTCTGCAACTTGTTTTCCCTCTTTTCGGGTGAGAAGTGTACGGAGTGGTCACCTTGTACGGATTTATTTAGCGAAGTATTCTTTACTTACCAAACCACTGCCGGGCACTGACAGAAGTTTATTGTTGCCCCTCCAGGTCTACCGATGAGAAGAATATCATTCCGAAAGCGTCCACGCGAGGAATACCTACGATTCCTGCAACGGCGACTCGGATGCAAATTTCCCGAGTTCTGCAGTGACCAGCCGCAAGAAGATCTCTAAAGTAACCCATTAACGCTCAGCGCTCAGTACTTCAAAGCTCTTATCGAAAACTGATGTCCATTGGCCATGCATATGGATACCGCAGTGGTCATAAGTACAGGCAATTCATGAACACGGTGCTTAGAGAAGGCGGGAGGCAACGGATCATAGTACAGTATCAAATATCAGAGAACAGACTGATTCTGATCCTTGGGTTTCACGGTTTCAGCCACTTTGATATCAAAGATGCATAGTAGTTGGATAAGTACTTAATGCTATCGTTCCCGTTCCCGTTGACCCCCCTGTTCCTCCCTCCCTCCTTCTTTAAAGCCTTCTCTGCGATTACGAGTTGATTTCGCCTCATTTTGATAATGAGGCCTCGAAGTTTGATTATACTACCTTCCTTGTGAGTCATAATGATTCATCAGTGGGAGTCCTATTTTCTAAAAGCACTGAAAAACCTTTTCGGAAATTGAGATATATCGCCCGTTACACTTTGTCTGTTTCTGCCAGCTATAACTTTACAGTACCAGCTGCGGTCGCAGTGGGCGTTCCAGCCGAGGCCACTTGCAAAGCTCCTCAGACCCAAGCTGACCTCAACCTCACCCTCTTGCCCTGTCAAGGAAAACCTGAACAGGAAAACGATATTTTCAGCTGCGCTGCGAAATTCTTGAATATCCCTGGACTGGATTCAAGTATTGAAGCGGAGGAATTCATTGCTGATTCAACTGAGTACGTCGAGGTGTTTTTGTTGACTGGAACATTCTTGATATACACGAGAACAGGTCATATGCTATCCAAGTACGGCAGGACGTATCCGATTCTACTAAGGCTCAGGTTATCGAGAACAGTATAGCCTTCGCAGCTGTACTCGCCTCTACTCCCTCCACTTTTAATCTCCGACACCGTCACTCCAGGTCCAGGTCCAGGTCCTCCGCCCTCCCCACGTCCGTCCCCGTGATCAGCGAGTTCCCCCGGCCCACTGCCCCCCTTTCCTCCTCCCCTTCCACTCCCTCCACCATAACCTCTGCTTCAAATTCTGCTTCTAACGACGGAACCGTCCCTGAACTTTCTGGTTCCACGTCCCCAAACGACAATAACACCACCTCTTCCTCCAACTCTTCCAAGACAAAAGCCAGCATTGCAGGAGGAGTAGTTGGCGGCATCGCATTGTGTGCTTCTATTGTTCTTGGGTTTTGGGTATGGAGGGGAAGGCAAGAAAAGAGGCTAATCAAAGTTCAGGACCCGTTCAATGTTCAAGACTCTTCAAGTACTGACGCTCTCCGTGGTACAATTCTGAAAGTTAATGATAAATCGTAATTTCCTGCTAATGATGCATCCTTTAGGCCCCCAGAAAGAACACTGGACCACCAATGCCAAAGGACGGCAATTTATTTCTGTCTCAACCACCCAGCGGCAAGATCTGTGTCGCGAACGAGACGCTCCCCAAGCAGAAATGCAGCAGATAAATTCGGAGATACGAAGTCAGGATGGAAGTGGGAACGACTCAGGTCAATTGCACGATATGGAGGCTAGGATGAGAGAGATACAGGCAAGGGTGGACATGTTGACCAGTGAGATGGCTCAGGTGAACAGACTCATGGCGCCTCCTTCGTACGTTAGCGATGAGGGTTCTGAGGCTCAGAGTAACGGTACTACTGGAATGGAAATCTCTGGCTCTGACCAGCCACGAAATATCTTTAAACTGACAGATAGATAGATAGATAGATAGATACACGCCAAGTGGCCCCTTTAGAACTCGGCGGGGTGGCGCTGCGTAGTCGCAATATCAGTGATATTAGAGACCTTGCGCAGAGCCAACCGTTGCGCAGATTTGAATTGATATGGCTGGCTATGATGTTATTTTCCAATTCAAATCTGCGCAACGGTTGGCAGCGCGCAAGGTCTCTATTGTGTTACAAGGGCGAATCAGTCCCCCTACGCGTAGCCGCTTGTAAAGACTTTCCGAGCCGAATCATGCACTTACACAGAAGGCGGCAGGGCATTCGTTCCATCAGAACAAGCATGTAAAAGATATTCGTCCTCCGTAGATTCAACCGGCGCAATAAACATTCTTGTCTTGAAAAGCACAGGCACAACCACGGCCGCGCTTAGACTCGAGCCGGTCACTTCTGCAAGGTTGGATGAAGGTCGATCAAACCGCTTGGGGCCCGGAGATTTCCTTCCAGTCGCTACAAACAGTCGCCACGCTGACACTTTTGATCGACTGTCATCAAGGTGTTACACATGCGAGTGGTTCGAGTCTAGGCCGCGCTTTTTCACTTCCTCTTCGTCCTACTGAACTGGCTTCTGGGGCAGAGCCTGGCTATATACTCTTGGGGAATGAATCAAAGTGTCTGATCCGCTCTCAGAAGGCGTCTCAAAGATCTGCAGCTTTCTACAGCCCATCATACGAGACTCTGTGCAACTTGAGACTGTTCAAGCGGAGCGAGCTGTGAAGTCGGCCGTAGCAGGTGCGAGCGAAGCACGGATTTTAAAGCTCGTACGATTCTGACCTGAGGTTTCACGGTTTCAGCCACTTAAAGAAGCATAGATGGATAAGTACATATGGAACGGGTTGTTTCCTTCTGTGGTGGTGCTGTTGGCCCATACCGTCACTGTTGCACGATGCATAGATGGATAAGTACATAGTATGGAATGGGGTGTTTCCTTTTGTCGTCGTCCCGTTGGCCCATACCGTCACTGTCCACTTTAATAAGATAGGTGCATAAGTACTCATGGAATGGGTTGGCTGCTCAGTGCTGTCGTTCCTGTTGGCCCCCTGTTCCTCCCTCCTGTAAGTTCCTTAAAGCCTTGGCTGCGATCGCGATTCGATTTCGCCTCATTTAGATAATGAGGCCTCGAAGCCCGATTATATTATTTGTCTTGTGAGTCATCATTGGGAGTCCTAATTTCCAAAAGCACTGAAAACAGCTTTTCGAAAACTGAGATATATCACTGGTTACTCTATACCCGTTTCTGCCAGGTATCGCCTTACAGTGCCAGCTACAGTCACAGTGGGATTTCAAGCTGAGGCCATTTGCATTTCTCAAACCCAAGACGACCTGGATCTTACCCTCCTACTTGCTAAAGTTAACCATGGTCGATACGGAAAACATTGCTACATTCCGAATTTCTCGAATGTCCTCAAACCGAATTCAAGCACTGGAGTGACAAGTTTTATTGTTGATTCACCTGGGTACGTTGATGTCTTTATTTTTGAGTAGGAGGAGTATCGATAGACACGAGAACAGGACATATGTGATCCAAGTATGGGCAAACGTATTAAATCCCGCCCTGTCCCATCCACTCCACAATAGTCCAGCGTTCGTAGCTGTACTCGCCTCCTCCACTTCCTCCACTTCCCCCTCCGCGCCCTTCTTTCCCTCTCCCTCCGTCATACTTGGTCCCTCTGCCACTGTTTCCAACAACTCCACATCCCCAAGCAACAATAACACCGCCCCTCCCTCCAACACTTCCAACTCAAAAGCCATCATTGCAGGATCAGTAGTAGGGGGTATCGCATTTTGTGGTTCGATCGTTCTTGGGTTTTGGGTATGGAGGAGAAGGTGGCACAGGAAAAGGAAACAAGAAGAGGGCTTGATCAAGGTTCAAGAGCCGTTCAATATTCAAGACTCTCCAAGTACTCTCCATGGTACGATTCTCATAATGTTAATCACTTCTCTAGATATCCTTGACGTTGAAAACACTATCTACACTAGGCCCTCGGAAAGAACAATGGCCCACGGACGCCAAAGAACGGAGATTTCTTGCTGTCTCGAATACTCGTAGGCAGGATTTACGTCGAGAAAGAGACGCTCTCCAAGCAGAAATGCAGCAGATAAACTCAGAGATACAAAGTCAGTCTTCGAATGGAAATAACTCAGGTCAAGATGACTTGGAGGCTAGGATGAGGGATTCCTTGCATCGGATTCAGGCAAGGATGGATATGATCACCAGTGAGATGGCGCAGATGAGCAGACTCATGGTCCCGCCTTCGTATGTTAGTGATGATGACCGTGATGGTGATTGCTGTGAAGGCGAGGGTTTAGAGGCTCCGAGAGGTCCTGAGAGTACGACCAGTGGGATGCAAATATCTTCTGATCGGCCGCAAAAACGACCGTGATGTCGGTTGCGGTGTCCTCTAGATAGACTCTTGATTTATAATAGATAGATAGATACACGCCAAGTGGCCCCTTCAGAACCCGGCGGGGCGGCACTGCGTAGTCACAATATAGATGGTGAATACTATATGGTGTCACAAGGGCGAAGTAGTCCCCCTACACCCCGCCGTTTGTAAAGACTTTCCGAGCCGAATCACGCACTTACACAGAAGGCGGTAGGGCATTCGTTCCGTCAGGACAAGCTTAGATAGTATTAGTTCAGTAATCTCTCCTACGGCGCAATAGACATTACTGTAATTGCGCAGTCAACAGAGATTTGAAACTAATACAGAGAAACCATCGCAGGAGTGCCATTTGAACCTTTTGTTGCTTGGATGATCAAGCAAGATTGTTCACATCAGCATTGTGATCTCCCATCTACATATTAGGTGAGGTTGGCAGTCTGTCCGAGCTGTACAAAATGCACATCCAATCTTCCAAGGTAGCCTCTTAGCTAGCTGAAATCATGGACTCAATCTCGAATACCTATGTAGATGAGAGGCGAGTGATCTCAGCCTTCTTTTTGCTAAATAAGTACTTACTTGATTGACTTATCATGATGGTTTTTTGCATGACTGGATCAGTAAATCATCAATTATGTTTCAAGGACTCGGAGACGACATGATAATCTGCCTGACGAAATCCAGACTCAGTACCTCCATCATGACGAGTCGCAAAAACGCTGACTGAGGATAGGGGCTGGCTAAGTACCCTGAGAAATATAAGTACGTAGGCACAGCCATGACGTGTTTTTCACCACCTCTTGCTTCTGAACGGTCTCCTTCCACGCAAAATATGAAAGAGCACCGGCTATCGATTTCTACATGCCACAAACGCATCAGCCTCCAGAATACCCACGTCGCTAGTCGTCCCTCAAGACATCTGCCTCACCGAACTCCGCACCCTCATCAGCAGCAGAAACCAACCGTGTCATCCTAAATCCCCTTGCTGCTATAAACAACTCTCCCGGTCTACAACAATCACATTTAGACTTGCGAGAGAATCCTCTGGACGAAACTGCCCAACCACCCAAACTAGGTGACTTTTTCAATAAAGTCTCCGTGTCGATATCTCTTCCCATTCCTGGCTCAGATGCTCATCTTCGGACGCATAGAGCTTTGGAGATCGAACAGCTCACTTTGCGAGGCTGGAACATCTACTACTGAGTACTATTGATATCGGTACCCACTAATACCTTTTTTTCTTCTACTTGCCTACCTAATGATCACGGCAGCAGGCAACTTGTTGTCCTCTTTCGGGTACGGAAGGGTCACGGTGTGCGGATTTATTTTAAAGTATTTTTTATTTACCAAGCCACTGAGCGCTGACAGAGGTTTATTGTTGCCCCTCCAGGTCTACCGGTGAGAAGAATATTCCGAAAGCGTTCATGGGAGAAATACCTACGATTCCCCCCAGCCCTCAGCACTTAGCTCGTATCGAAAACTGATGGCCATTGGCCATGAGTATCGCGATTGTTGTAATTATAGTAGCGACTCGTGAACATGATGCTTAAATAAGGCCGGCCAACAGCAACTCAAGTGTTGGATAGTATCAAATGTCGGAGAACATACTGATTCTGATTTTTAGGTTTCACGATTTTAGCCACTTTGATATGAAAGTGGTATGAAAGATGCATAGATGGATAAGTACATATGGAACGGGGTATCTCAGCTATTGTCGTTTCCGTTGGTCCATACCCTCACTGTCAGCATAGATGGATAAGTACATATGGGAGTTGTCTGCTCAGTGCTGTCATTCCCGTTTCCATTAGCTCCTTGTTCCTCCCTCCTTCCATCCTTAAAGCTTTCGCTGCGATCGCGAGTCAATTTCGTCTCAAGTTGATAATGACGCCTCGAAGTCCGATTGCATTATTTTTCATGTGAGTCATCATTGGGAGTCCTGATTTCTAAAAGCACTGAAAGGAGCTTTTCGGAAAACTGCCAAGATATGTCGCTCGTTACTCTTTGCCCGTTTCTGCCAGGTATAGCCTTACAGTACCAGCTACGGTCACAGTAGGCGTTCCAGCCGAGGCCACTTGCATTCTCCAGACCCAAGACGACCTTAACCTCACCCTCTTGCTGTCTCACGCACAGCTTGGAGTCCAGGAAAACGATCTCGACAACTCTGCTTCGGATTTCTTGAATGTCCTCAAACCGGATCCAAGTACTGGAGCGACGAGATTTATTGTTCATTTACCTGTGTACGTTGACGTGGTTGCCATCGAGTAGAGAACTCTTGATAGACATGAAAACAGGACATATGTGATCAAGGTATGGGCAAACGTATCAAATCCCGACCTGATACGTCTAGTCGACAATAGTGAAGTCTTCACAGCTGTACTCGCTTGGACTTCCTCTACTTCCCCCTCCAGATCCACCTCCCCTTCCACGTCCACCTACCGCTCCACGTCCTCCTCCCCCTTCATGTCCTCCTCCCCTCCACGTCCTCCTCCCTCTCCACGTCTTCCTCCCCCTCCACGTCCTCCTCCCCCTCCGTCATACTTGGCCCCTCTGTTGCTGCTTCCGGTCCTGTATCTGCTTCCACGGCCCCAAGCAACAATAACACCAACTCTTCCAACTCAAAAGCCATCATTGCAGGAGGAGTAGTTGGCGGTATCGCATTTTGTGCTTTGATCCTTCTTGGCTTTTGGTTATGGAGGAGAAGGCAAAACGGGAAAAGAAAACACGAAGAAGGGCTCATTAAAGTTCAGGACCAATTCAATGTTCAAGACTCTACAAGTACTAACGCTCTCCATGGTACGACTCTAATGAAAACTAATGATAAATTACTAATGATAAATACTTTAGGCAGTCAGAATGAAGAAAGGACCTCGGACACCAAAGGACGGAGATCTCTTTCTGTCTCAAACACCCGTCGACAGGATTTATGCCGAGAAAGAGACGCTCTTCGAGAAGACATGCAACAGATAAACTCGGAGGTACAAAGTCAAGATGGAGATGGGTACGAAACTCCAGGCAATACGGAGGCTAGTACCGGAGAGATTCTGCCACATCGACAGGATTTACGTCGAGAAAGAGACGCTCTTCGAGAAGAAATGCAACAGATAAACTCGGAGGTACAAGGTCAAGATGGAGATGGGTACGAAACTCCAGGCAATACGGAGGCTAGGACGAGAGAGATTCCGCCACATCGACAGGATTTACGTCGAGAAATAGACGCTCTTCGAGAAGAAATGCAACAGATAAACTCGGAGATACGAAGTCAGGATGAAAATGGGAACGACTCGGGTAAATTGCAAGACGATATGGAGGCTACTAGGATGAGAGAGATGCAGACAAGGATGGATATGTTGACCAGTGAGATGGCTCAGATGAACAGACCCATGGTTCCGCCTTCGTCCGTTCCCGATCACCGCTCTAACAGCGGTGGGGACGACAGTGAGGGTTCGGAGGGTTCACTGCAGATGCTGGACTTTACGGTGCAACTCGAATTTAAATTTGTCGTTCTGAACATCTCTCGACTGAGATGTTGGTTTGGTGGGACTATATTCCAATCAAGTAGGTTCAATAACTAGCATGCTACGCGCCTCTGGACCAATTCTGGACAGACCTTTGGACAGACTCTGGATTTACGATACTTACTTACTTGAGTGGATACTTATAATTTTTTCTATGAATGTATTGGTATATCACCCATTATATGTCTCGAAGAGAGGACACGATGATATTCCTAATGAAATCCAAACTGCTTCGGGTCGCAAAAACGTTGACGCAGGATAGGGGCTAAGTCCGTCAGCGGCCTCTGAAAAAGTGCAGGCACAGCCACAGACGCGCTTTTTTCACCTCCTCCTCCTGCTGAACAGCCTCATGGGGCAGAGACCCTGCTATAGACTTATGAAGAATGCAAAAAAGCGGCTACTCCACTCTCAGAAGGCGTCACAATCTGCAACAGTCAAATTTCTCCAGCCGGTCATTCGAGACTCTGTGCAACTTGAGACTGTCCAAGCTTCAGCTCTGGCAAGAACGAGCGAAATCCGACAAGAACCAGTTTTGAAAAAGTTTTGGCCTCTCGATGTCATAACGTATTATATTAATCCATCCTTCTTCCTCGTCTCTCTTCTTTCAAGTGTCTGGAGCTGTCGAACTTATCTGGCCAAATCATAAATCATGCTCCGTCGAACTGTCCGCCTACTATAACAAGACCCTCTCCCTAAAATGAATCGAAAATCGTACTATTCTTCTTTCAGGATTTTCCTTTCCGTGAACTCATACCGCCACCATTACGACGTCCACGTCCGCTACCAGTACCCTCCTGGCCCCCCACCCCTGCGTCTCCCTCCTTCAGGATTTGCCTGTTCTCGTGTACCTTCGCTTTTGGAAAGAGGCTCTCCTTATTTGCAGTTGTTGGATAATACTCCGGGGAATTGGGTGACTTTTACGCGTTCCATGTTTTGGTGTATCTTTTCTGACGTCGCGTTGTGATTTGTGAACTGCCCACTAGGTAGTTTCTCTTTCATTGACGCGCCTTTGCTCATGAACTACTATACACAGATCCAGGTTGTTCGTAGTTTTATGTTGCAAGTCCCTGCACTATAGAGGTAAGTTTCTTCGTGTCGTTTGAAGTATGTCTTTGCTCACAAAATGCGTATACGGGCAGGCAATATACGGTACTGTTCTTTTTGATGTTGTTTCAGATGTCTCTTCGCTGACAAAATCATCATACTGGATTTGTTCGTGTGCTCGTGTACGACGCTACGCACTGTTATAGGTACGTGTTTCTTTCTTTCTTTTCCTACCAGGGGCAATGCTTACCATCCCCCAAGGTTCCTGTGGACAGTGGGACGCTACCCACGATAGCTTGCTTCAAGATGCAGCGAAGGTTAAGGGCCACTCGCTGTTGCTGTTCCGGTTGTCAGTGCCTGTGATAATGAAGGAATGTAGTGTGGGTGTGTGTTTGGGTTGTCGTTTAGTACAATACACAGAAATCCCTGTCTGGTGCTATGAACCTTTCGCAATACAACATGAGGAACGTTGTTCCAACCTTTTTCTCAAAGGCGACTACAGTAGAATTGGAAAAGTCGGTCTGCGTCGGTAAAAATGCCGACGCGCGCACAACGTGACTTTGTTCCTTCTTCATCTGTACCATCATGGCTAGCTTCTGGCACAACATCTACACGTTCTTTACCTACATCTACACGCTCATTTTTGGTTCACTATCTACGAGAAAACCCCGCAGGCAAGCAACTCTAACGCCTTACCCAATTGATCTCGAATGTGGCTCCAATCCAAACAACAGCAGCCATATCATGACTGGTGCGTCCTATGCGAGCTCGCCTTTCTATATCCTAACAAAACGATCCTCTGTACAGGGTCTATCCTCAAAAATGAACCTCTGATGGCTTCACCGAGTCCAATGACGCCAGTACCGCCGCCAAGTCCTCATGACCATACTTTCGCTCTAAACACTTTTCGCTACAACCCCGCCAAGACTCCTTCAGGGCATCCGCCCTCTACGCACGCTGTTCCTTCTAGTCCTATTGTTGCTTCTAGAGCACCCGTGTTTCCGTCACTGCACAATCAACACCAAAACGCCGAGGCTTTACTATACAGTCGTGATTTTGGCAGTTCACATCGTAAACCACCCTCAACAGCCTCAGCTGCACCTTCAGGTCACTCAAGCCCATCCACGCCCAAGACAAATCGTTCATTATCATCCTATTCTGGTGGTTCTGTCTCTACCTCCTCTCGATGCCGCAACCGTCATCGCAAGCAAAGCCCTCTCATCTGGGATAAGGATATGTCTATCATCGCCGCTTCGGTGTCTATATCCTCAATCAACAGTCGTGGATCCTCGCTCGGTCCAGGTCGCCGAGGTTCTCAACAACCACAACCTCCCAATCCTCATCTTCACTCACACCGTCAACGTACAAGCCCTGTCAGTCCACTCTCCTATCTCAAGCATGACCCCAGTATCAGCTATAAACGCAATGCAGCGAGGATTTCTACGTCTTCGAAGAGACACCTTCAGACGAAGATTCAGCTACATGAAGCTACGTCCCAAGAAGATCCCGTATCGGTCGTTCGCAAGGTCTTTGGTGATGTACAGTTGGACGAAGAAAAACAGGGAGCAGCTCGTGTAAGGGCGAGGATTAAGAGGGATACAGACAAGTCGTTTGGGGGGATGGATGTTTTGACTGAGGAAGATGAAGATGAAGAACAAGATGAAGGTGAAGAACAAGGACAATATCAATCTCAGTCAAGAAGTGCTTCGCTAGCGTTGTCTATACCTGATTCAAGACCTTTCTCTGCGTGTTCTACACCATCAACTCTAGGACCTATAACTCCCAGGACACCTCACGCTGCCTTGGGCCCTCACAGTCATTCTTCGCTTCCCATCAACGCCAACGGCCACAATAACGCTTTCCGTCTTCACCCTTCCCTCGCCCTCGGCGACCCAGGTTTCATCACCGACGTTGATGCCGAAGCGGATGACGAGTATGGAGGCTTCGATACCGATGGGTATTACGGATTCGAAACGGATATAGACATGGACATGGACGGTGGATCCACGAGGTCTGGGTGTGGATCTGTTTCTGGTCGTGAGTCTATGTCTGTGTCTGCGTCTGCGTCTGCGTCTGCGTGTGGGTCGGTGTCTGTGAATGGTTATGGTGATGGTCTTGAGACTGAAGCTGACACTGGCACCGAGACGGAAGTGGACGTGGATGCAGATGCTGTGACGGTGGACTCGCAGCCTTCAGTGTATTCCTTCGTTACGGATCGGACGGTGCAACTATCTGGGCAGCGAGCGCCAGAAGTAGCTGGGGAAGGTGAAGGTGAAGAGGAAGAGGAAGGAGAAGGAGACGGAGACGGAGGAGAAGAAGGAAGTCTCCCGCCCAGCTGTACAGCCGCTACATTCCGTTCAGCACATCTTCCGTACCTTGAAGAAGAAGAAGATGTCGACGTCACGCCTCAGCCATCTGTCGCGAATGGGTTGGATGCTGTTGTGAATCCTGGTACTGGTACTGGTATCGATGTGCATGCGCATCATTCCGAAGCGTCTGATTTGAGTACCAGTATCCTGTGCTCGGCGACGCCGGTGAACGACAGTGCGATAGGGGATGCTAATGTGGATAGGAGTACGATGAGGAATCTGAGGGGTCGTAGGATGACTGTTGATGCTGGTGCTGGTGTTGGTATGGGAACTGGTTCGAGTCCCAGTATCCTGTGCTCGGCGACGCCGGTGAACGACAGTGCGATTGCGATAGGGGATGTTAATGTGGATAGGAGTATGATGAGGAATATGAGGGGTCGTGGAATGACTGTTGGTGTTGGTGTTGGTATGGGAACTGGGATGGGCATGGGGAGGATGGGTACCAGACGTATGGGCCGTGTCGGGATGGGGTCGGTGTCGGTGTCGATAGCCGACGCAGGTGCAGGTGCAGGTGCGGTCACTGGCCAACGTCAATCTCAGCGTCAGAACAACTCCAACTACACCTCCGACCACAACCACAATCACAGTCGCAATCACAGTCACAATTCCAATTCCAGCTCTAACTACAACCACAGCCGGAACTTCAGTCACCATTCCAACCCCACCTCCACCTCCGCCAGTTACAAACACACCTACAAACCCTCCTGTTCCTCCGCCCTCAGCGTCACTTCCATGAGTGTTTCAGAACGAGACGTCGAGAGGGCGGTATCGGTTGTCCAACCCAAACCTGGGGAGCCAGGGGTTAGGTTGGTTGACAAGAGTTATGAGGTTTGTATTTCTGGGGAGGACGAGACGAATTCCACGGAAGGGGAAGGGGAAGATGGAGATGCACCAAGGCCTGTTTCTGTGCCCGAGGAAGAATTTGAACTTGTCGACGCCGGTGGCCATACATGTACAACCCCCAAAAAACACAAACACAAACACCTCCACGGTGGTCTAGACGAACAACGGTGGGATTTGGATAAGCAGCTTCAAGGGTTGGATGAGCAGCTGAGGTTTGAGGTTGAGGTTGAGAGTGGGCATGGGCATAAGCGGGAGTTGGATGTTGTTGTTGAGGAGGGGGAGGATGAAGAGTATAAGCATCAGCATCAGCAAGAGGTCGAGAGGATGGTTAGGGAAGACGAAAAGGAAGAAAAAGACGAGACGGTCGGACCCTTGCCCTCAGCCTCAGCCTCAGCCTTATTGGAACAATTCGACGACTTATGTCTCGGCGTGAGTCTAACCAATCTAACGAATGCGAGAGATTCGTTGTGGATTGGGTGTGGTGCTGCAAAGGCGAGGAGGAGGATCACTGGGTCTGGTGTGTGAAAGAGAAGGAGAATGTGAAGGAGAATGTCGGTGTCAATACGGGTGCTGGAGCTGGATGTAGTGACTTTAAGGTGGATCAAGATGACGATGCCAGCCGTGACTACGTTGATATGGAATGTGTCGATGCGGGAGTGGTGTTTAGACCTAGGAATGGAGATTTCAAGGGCAAGGGGCATCACCGCTATGGTGGAACTCGACGAGGATTAGGTCAGGGCCATACTAGTATGGCGTTCAGGGAATCGGCTGGGATAAGTATGGGACTTGGACATACACACGGGTACGGTCCTGGCTTTGGGAGTGGTTTCCACAAGCACTTGAGGCCGCAGGAGTTACGCAGAGAGACGTTGGTCATGAGGGATTCGGCGCATTGGAGTGATATTATACAGCTGCACTGAGGGTACACCTACACGTATGGACAAACTACATAGCAGCAAAATGAACTTTGTACTAGACTATCGCCTATGTGATTTTTTTTTTCTTGCCTCCACCAAGTCCTTCGCTTCCGTTGTTGAAGTACTGCTTATCTAACGCTTGAACGGCGTTTAGCCGACGCGTTCCTGCCCTGATTCACGCGATCTTGTTGGTACCTTCCTCCTGTTCGGACGCATGACAGACAGACAGCTCGACTGATGTCCGTCCTTCCTCCGTCGCCGATTGCGAATCTTATCCACCGGCCCTTCCTTTACCCTGTCTCCGAGTTCCTCGTTCCTCGCCGGGCCCTGGCCGTGTCACAGCGGAGGGTGACATCCAAAAATTGACGGGCTGCAGTTTGGATGCAGTACAAATACACCACCGATGCACGAATTAAGATTTGACGTATTGGACGTAGCCCTACGATGTCCGTCCCCTCCGACCCCTTTGCTTCCCCTGCACCCAGTGTCAAGCATGTCCATGACTCGTCGGACGATGAGCGACACGACGACAGTGCCAATCATCTTCAACTTCCTTCTAGCCGTCCCCAGACCGCGACAACGACTATGGCTACCGCAGTCGATGTTGCTGCTACGCTAGCCAATGCTACTGCGTTTGCAGTGACCAATTCGCGTGTACCGTCTGCTATTTTTTCTCAGGGCGGAGGAACAAATTATAGCGGATGGAGCACTCCATACTCGACTCCAGGAAGTGCAATGGGTTCACCGATGCATTCCACTGTACCTCTACCCATGCCTCCTCCACTTCCTTTCTCCACACATGGCTCTAGACCCATGTCTAGCGGTGTCGCTATCTCATCCTCTCAACAAAATCTTACCAAACGTGCACCACCCGATCCCATTATGAAAAGCACTCTCCTTCCCGAGCTTCTTGACGTCAATCCGTCGTTAACTCCGTCTAAAATCATCAACCTTCCCTTATCCGCCAAAACTCCCTCTGCTCAACCTACAGTCCCCAAACCATGGCTCTCTGACCCTTCACGCACGCGTTTGCTTTCTCGACATCGGATATCGAGGTTTCTCGTCTACTTTCTTTTATTCCTCGGTTTCGGAATCGGAGCGATGCAGTGTATTCTTACTTATCGAGACGTGAAATTCAGAAGGATGGATAACCAACCTCTGTGTCTCGTCCTAGACGAAGAATTTAACGACGAATCTCAAGTGTTTGGATCTGATGGGTCGGATGGAACGTTTTGGAGAGAAATCGACATGGCTGGTGGTGGGAATGGGCAGTTTGAGATGACGACGGGGAATGACAAGAACTCGTATGTGCGAGATGGGTTCTTGTATTTGATGCCGACGTTGACGGAGGAGGAGATTGGAACGGATAAGGTGTTTGGACAGGAGGGACCGTATATTTATAATATCACTGGGTGCACGTTTAACCAAACGGCGGATAATGGAGGGTTTGTGGTGGACTCTAAGGATCCGACGGGTCAGAGGATGGTGAGTGATATCGCCCTTTCCTATCACGAGCTTACGCTAATGATGATTACTTCAGGTCTTTGACTATCCTTCGTACTTCCACGCATGCTCAGCAACTGCCAATCAGTCAACAGGGTCTATCATTAACCCTGTTCAAAGTGCTAGAGTTAGCACAAGGCTCAACGCATTAGCCGGACTCAAAGGGTGAGTACCAACATCCAACCACTCCTCAATTTGTCCTTTTTTCTCATTGTTTTTCCTCCAGCAACGCCTCCGTCCCTACCGGCTCTCTACGCACAGGCCGCCTCTCCATCCGCGCCCGCCTTCCCACCGGCGACTGGCTCTGGCCCGCCCTCTGGCTTCTCCCCGTCAACAACACCTACGGCCCCTGGCCCTCTTCCGGCGAAATCGACATGGTCGAATCCCGTGGCAACTCCATCCTCTACACCGCCCACGGATCCAACTACGTCCAAGGTTCACTCCACTTTGGCTTAAACCCCTTCCCCGGCTCCGGTTTCTTCCTCGACGGTGTATCCAAAGCCTACTCTTGGTGGTCTCAATTACGTGGTCCACCAAGTCAAAGAAGCTATGGTAGCGACTTCCACGAGTACGTCTTGGAATGGACAGAAGATTGGTTAAGGATCTATGTGGATACGCGGTTGAGGACGTTGTTGGAGTATAGGTTTGATGATAAACCTATGTTTTTGAAAGGAGGGTTTGACGATACTGTGCGAAACCCATTTAATGGTCAACTCACTGCTCTTTCTGATCCTTGGGGTTCTGTCGATGGGCTTGGAACTTCTGGAGATGGGTCACCTCTCTCGGGGGGAACGGGTAGTTCTCAAGGAAAGGGTACCCTTCCAAACGGTGAAAACCCTCGGTGGAACGCTCCGTTTGATCAAGATTTCTATTTAATCATGAATGTAGCGGTTGGAGGGACGAATGGGTGGTTCCCGGATGGACAGGGGGATAAACCTTGGTTGAATGGACAGCAGGGAGCGATGAAGAGTTTTGCAGAGGCGAAGGATAAGTGGTATGGGACGTGGCCGCAAGGGGACGATATGGAGAAGAGGGCGTTGGTGGTGGATTCGGTGAAGATGTGGAAGCATTGTTAGGCATAGAAAGAGAAAGAGAGAGGACCTGTTTTTTGTGTGCTTTGTTTTGACTATGTATTTTGTCGGTCGTTTCTGTTGATGTTTTGCATTCGTTACATATTTGTCTTTCTTGGGCTTTTTTGATGGGACTCTGACATACTCTGTATCTACTCACTCACTCTCTTACTCACTCACTTACAGACCTACAGACATACCTACTATACAACATACATAGATACGCCTCAATATGTCTTTAATCTTATTGCAGTTATTTACTTATTATCCTTTTGAATTGTCCATTGTACAAAGTTGCTTTTCAGACTCAGTCGACTCATCAGCTTTGAGTTTTTTTTTGGGGGGGGGTTTTGCGCAGCGCGCTGCCAATGCCATGACTTTCGGCCTCCACTGACTGCAGCTGTTTCTCTGTCGGTTTTAGATAGGAGTGATGTGCGGGCTCGGGCTTGGGCTTGGCCTGATACCCTGGGATTGCGCCTGGCTGGGGGTTTGGCTCCTTATATAGGTTGCTTACAGGAGGAGTTTATTACCCGGGCTAGGACCAAGAGACGATACACCAGGGGGTCCGGGAGGCATCCCGATATACTACCTACTAGTAAGTTAACAGTACATCATTGTCCCCGGATCATCCAGTGCCACTTCCAGGAAGGACGAGCTCGCAGCTCGGTGACTGCTTTATCTCAGTCGATGCTTTTGGAGTTGTCCCATTCCTACGGTATCATATATATAGAAATGCCAAATATATCCAGTCCCGAACCTTCCTTTCACGACATGTAAGTACTCCTCCTCCTTTCTGCCTATCTCTGATATGTATTGCATATTTCAAGCTCGTTTTTATTTTATCCTTCAAACTCCGTCGCTGTCCCAACCAAGTCTTTTCATTTTGTAGTACTTAAACGCAGCAGCAGACTCTTCAGAAGTTCAGTGGTACAGTGCTCTTGGTCCTTGGATAATTTCTTGTAGTTCAATGTTCATTTCTGACATTGTACTCTTTCCTCGTTCACACATTATTGCATACTATTGTGAACCATGGTCCATCCGTCTATCTGCCTGCAAATCCCTCCTATGCACCTCTCGGCAAGGGGTCTCCAAAATGATATGACCAGACCGGACATTCCTTTTTGGTCATAAGGTCCAGCTTGACCCCCCCCTCCCCCTCTCCTTCCCAAAAATGGTAAGTGATAAGATAAATATGGCTTACAAATCATGAAATCAGATCAATTTTTCCTCCTGGCTACCTCATAGGCCCTCTGCTAACCTACAGATGCTGTGGATTAGTGATATATTCTGTGTGACACCTATCATATTGAGGTAGCAAATCATTTTCTGACAATGTTTGTGATGTGGCACCAGTGGTGACATCACTGATTGTGGGAATTACATACCATTTAAAGGTGAGATTTCATTGTTACGGGCCAGAAAGCTCATTACACATGGCTTTTATGGGTCCTGAGTATGTTTTGTGCATTTCAGATCCAAATGGCTTCATAAAGTATGTCTATACACCCTTCATGTGATGGTGTACCTTTTGGTCATAAGGTCTCTCCAGACCCCCCCTCCCCCCCAAGGTCTGGTCTCAGGTAGACCAACTGAAGACCCCTTGCCTCTCGGACTCCTCGTGCGAAAGTGCATGATTTACATTTCCTTTGAAAATTTTCTTGTCTGTTTTAGTATGACTCTTCCGTTGCTGTTAGTACTCCACCAATACCAGTAGGTTGAATATGAAAGAGAATTCGAAGTGTAAGCTTGATATCAAGTGTGCTATTCTTCCTTGGTCCTCCTAAGCCCAGGCCCTATACATCAGGCTTGGAAGTAATGTACTTGGCACGGGCTTTTCGGATCTGCAGCTGGTTTGGGCGGGCTTAGGGCTTTAAGCGCAGGCCCGCACATTAATGCACATCACTGTTCTCTGATTCATGGGCTTCTCAATGTGTCTAGATCTTCCTTTTTTGCCATGGAGTTTCATGCCACGTCTTAGTCTAAGTATGTGCTCGTGTAGTGCTCTTGGTAACAATACCCTATCAAGCTATTCGCCAGCTGGAATGTCTTCCGTTGTTCTCTAAACTATGGCGACACAATAGATTCGTAGGCACTCAAGCTGCTCGAGCGCTGAGCCGCGACCTTCGCCAGCTGTCATACCGACTGATCATGATTCTCCATCAGTGCTAAAGACCTCGATTTGATTGACAGTGATACATGTACATGCAAATTGCAATGAAAAAATGGCTCCAAAAGTAATCATAGTACTACGCGAACAAATGCCGAAAATTGAAAAAGTCTGACAGGAATAAGTACTATGTGTGTGTGTAGTAACTTGAACTGTAACTGTCCATTCCAGCATCCAAGTAAGACAAGACATGAATGGCCAGCGCTAGCACCAGCACCAGCTGCACGAATGTGACAAAAATCCCCGAGTCCAGCCCAAGCCCAGCCCGCGGATCAGTAGTAACATCGCCCACGTCAACGTTAAAAGAGAGAATAAATACAACCCACACACACAGTACACACGCCATGTCAATCACAATGTAGTTTATGCACAGCATCAGTCCATTCCATCTCTCCGTGACGATCATCCAGTCAACCATCCGTCAGTCCAATGAAATGCCATGCCCGAAATGACGACTAGTGATTTCTCCGAGAGCCCAGATACTTCCATCATACACAACAGCAACTGCGTCCGCCCAACGACCGACCGACCAATGACCATCCCAGCGTACCGATGTACCGTTCACCGTCACCGGGGAGTATAGGAATCCGTTATTGACGGTACAGGCTTGCGAACTGGGACGAGGTTGCGTTGATTATAACTGGGACTGTAATCCTGCCCTTGATATCCATGTCCGTGTCCAGCTACCCTTGATGAATCTGAATCTGTCATTCCCCATCTATCCTGGGCCTCAGAGGTCGGCCGCGCCGGCGGCTCAATTGACATGAATGATTCTGCGTACCCCTTCTCTGGGTCCCCATCCATCTCCCTGTCCCTGTCGTCGTCCTCATCCTCATCTACATCATCCATCACCTTCTTAAACCTCCCCTGATACCCAACTTGAGAAATAGAGTCCGAGGGTGCGATGGTTGATCCTCCGTAAAATGATGTTCTTGGTGCGTCTGTATAAGATTTATGACTGCCTGCCTCAGATCCAGGTCCCTGTCGAGAAGGACCGGGATAGGGATAAGACATAATCGGCGAGACCTTCTCCGACCCAGACCCAGTTGCGCCAGAGTACCGTAATCCAGGAACAACCACCATATTATTGTTACTTGTACGCATCATCCGTTCGCCATAGAAATTGTGCGACGCCTCGGAGCCGGAGCCTGGGCCTGGGACAAATCCAAAGCCCGAACCCCCAGATGACATGGCTCGTTGTTCCTTCTTTAAATGTCGAGCACGATACCAAAAGATGAAGATGAGAGCTGCAGCGACGGCAACGACGACGACGGTGACGACTACGGCAATGATGATGGTGTTTGAGTTGGAGGAAGGGGTATCATTGTTTCGGGACGTGGAAGAGGATTCGCCGGCGGTTCCGTTGTTGGGGTTGTTGGAACCAGCGGGAGCGACTAAGGCACTGGCAGAAGGAGTAGAGGGGGCGGAGGAAGTAGAGGCGTCTACAGCTCTGAACGCTACACTGTTGTCGATTGGATGGATAGGTTGGAATTTGATGCGTTTATTGACCATACTTTGATCACATATGTCCTGTTCTCATGTCTATCAAGAGTCCTCTACTCGACGATAAGCACGTCAACGTACCCAGGTGAAGCAACAACAAATCTCGTCGCTCCAGTACTTGGATCCGGTTTGAGGGGATTCTTGAAATCCGTAGCGTAGCCGTTTATAGGATCGTTTTCCTGTCCAGGCTTTGCTTGAGCGGGAAAGAGGGAGAGTTTGAAGTCGTCTAGGGTCTGAGCAATGCAAGTGGCCTCAATTGGGACGCCTACTGTGACGGTAGGAGGGATCTCGAAACGATAGCTAGCGGAAACGGGCAAAGAGTAACGAGCGACATAACTGGACACGATATTTGGTTATCAGTAATACGAGCTAAGCAGATCACAAGAACTCACAGTAAGAATAATACAAGAGGTTTCATTGTCAAAATGAAACGAAGGGAGGAGTCGCCAATGGCGTGGCGGGGGCGGGGGAGGAGGAGTAAACCGAAAGGTCGACGACTGACACGGTTTATGAGTAACCCAGTTCAGGTCAGTCAGATCCCATAGAAAGTGATTGATGCCACGGCACATGTAATAGAGTTGTGAAACGGAAATGATAGTTCCAACAAGCGAGCTGTATCAAGACATCTGATCAGATGCATCATGGGTACCCGGTGACAAGGCTTCTCTTCGAAGACACGACTTCAAGTTTGACCAGGTGGGTCAGCTGAAGGTGTTGCAAAAGGCTCGCGAGGACTCTGAGAACGATCTATGTAGCAGCCTTGGAGGCCCGCCTCATCCCTACGGACAAAGTTTACCGAAGGGGTTGTGTCGTCTGGGGAAATCAACCTTTCTGATGAGAATGAGCGGTGAGTTTGCATAGAGACCGAAGGTGTAGAGCCCCTATTGCCACGTACATTTCTTTCGGTATGCCCATAAGTAAGTAGGTCGATATTTTAGCCAGAAGTTGGAACTGGGTTGAGCCTAGAACAAGTTTTGGATGACGCGTTGTACATTGAAACTTTTTGCGGATTTTGACGGTGATATCGATTGGAGAATTCTGGAGAATGATTGCACGCGTTTGCGGCATGTAGAGATAGATAGCCAGTGCTCTCCCATCTCTTGCCTGGAAGGAGGCCGTTCAGAAGCAGCAGGATGACAAAACGCGTCTATGGCTGTGCCTATACACGAATAATTTTTCCCAGGGCCCCTGGCGTACTTAGCCCCTATCCTCGGTCAGCGTTTTTGCTGGAGGTAGTCTGGATTTCATCAGGAATGTCATCATGCTCTTTGAGACATATAATTGGTGATATATCCATGCAATCAGGGAAAAAATCATAAGTATCTACTCAAGTAAGCTCAGAGTCTGTTCAGAAGCGTGGCACGATAGGTGAGGAATACAACGTTGACAAGTGAGATTTCAGGGAGTATGAGTGAACCCACTTCCACACAGGCAACATCTCTGCCAGTTTAGAGATGTTTTCGTGGCTTGTGAGAACTAGAGATTTGCATCCCAGTAGTACCGTGACCCCGAGTCTCAGGACCCTCATCGCGAACGTACGAAGGAGGCACCATGAGTCTGTTCATCTGAGCCATCTCACTGGTCAAAATATCCATCCTTGCCTGAATCCGATGCAAGCAATCCCTCATTCTAGGCTCCGTATCGTCTTGCAATTGACCGGAGTCGTTCCGATTTCCATCCTGACGTCGTATTTCTGAGTTTATCCGCTGCAGTTCTGCTTGGAGTGCGTCTCGTTCTCGACGCAGATCTTGCCGCTGGGTGGTTGAGACAGACCTAAATTGTCGTCCGTTGGCATTGGTGGTCCAGTGTTTTTTCTGCGGGCCTAAAGTATATAAGTAGGAAATTATAGTTTATCATCAACTTTCAGAATCGTACCGTGAAGAGCACTAGTACTTGTAGAGTCCTGAACATTGAACGGGTCCCGAACTTTAATTAGCCCCTCTTCTTGTTTCCTTTTCCTGTGCCGCCTTCTCCTCCATAACCAAAACCCGAGAAGGATCAAAGCACAAAATGCGACACCACCAACTACTCCTACCACAATGATGGTTTTTGAGTTGGAGGGAGGGGTGGTGTTATTATTGTTTGGGGACGTGGAAGAAGATTCAGGGACGGTTCCGTTGTTGGAAGGAGGGCCAATGTCAGAGGGAGTGGAGGGGGAGGAGGACATGGAGAGGGAAGCGGAGGAAGTGGAGGCGAGTGCAGCTGCGAAGGCTACACTGTTGTCGACTGGATGGCCCAGGGCTGGATCTGATATGTTTGCCCATACTTTGATCACATATGTCCTGTTCTCATATGTCTATCAAAAGTCTTGTACTCGACGGACAAGCACGTTAACGTACCCAGGTGAATGAACAACAAATCTCGTCGCTCCAGTACTTGGATCCGGTTTGAGGGGATTCTTGAAATCCGTAGCGTAGCCGTTGATATCGTTTTCCTGTCCAGACTTTGCTTGAGCGAGGAAGAGGAGAGGTTGAGGTCGTCTTGGGTCTGAGGAATGCAAGTGGCCTCAGCTGGGACATCTACTGTGACGGTAGGAGGGAGCTCGAAGCGATATGTGGCGGAAACGGTCAAAGAGTAACGAGCGACATATCTCAATTTCCGAAAAGTGGATTTCAGTTGGATTTCAGTGCTTTTAGAACATAGGATTCCCAATGAATCATGATGACTCACGAGAAAGATAGTATAATCGGACTTGGAGGCCTCATTATCGAAATGAGGCGAAATCTACGAAGGCTTTAAGGAATGAGAGGAAAGAGCAGGGGGGCCAACGGGAACGGGAACGACACCATTGAGCAGACAACCCATTCCATAAGTACTTGTCCATCTATGCATCTTTGATATCAAAGTTACTGAAACCTAGGAATCGGAATCAGTATGTTCTTCGATATTTGATACTAACCAACACTTGCTTGGCTTTGATTCTGTATTACAATCTGTTGGCCTCGGCCGTCTCTAAGCATCATGATCAACGATGACAGCAGGCAGTTTTCGACGAAAGCTCAGCACCAAGGGATGAATGGGTTGCTTCTTCATGGTGTAAGGCCGGCAATCTACTAGCAAAGCCATCCTTCAGTACTCGTAGCATGAGAGTAAAATACAATAGTAAAAAATCACGGTCACTTTAGCCTTGATGTTCCAGACTGGCGATACACTATGAGTGTATGTAGTTCACTTTGGCTTGAACAGTCTCAAGTTGCAGAGAGTCTCGGATGGCAAGCTGTAGAAATTTAGAGATTTTCACGCCTTTTGAGAGTGGAGCAGACGCTTTGTTGCAGTTTCCATGAGTCTATAGCCGGGTCCCCGCCCCAGGAGGCTGTTCAGCACGACGAGGAAGAGGTGAAAAAGCGTGTCCGTGGCTGTGCCTGCGCTTTTCTGAGCCCGCTGACGTACTTAGCCCCTATCCTGCGTCAGCGTTTTTATACATATCATTAGGAATATCATCATGTCCTCTCTTCGAGACATATAATAGGTGATATACCGACACATTCATTGAAAATTTACGAGTGTCCACCCAAGTACGTAAGTATCGTAAATACACAGTCTGTCTAGAGGTGCGTAGCGTGTTGGTACTAGGTAGCGCGATAGGTAAAAGAGTACAAATGAGATTTCAGGGAGCATGAGTGAAAATACCCACTTTCACACAGCCAACATCTCGGTCAGTTTAGAGATGCTTTCGTGGCTGGTCAGAACTATGAGATTTGCATTCCAGATGCAGCGTGACCCCGAGCCTCAGAACCCTCATCGCTAACGTACGAAGTAGTGAACAAAAAGTCCGGTCCCGGACTTTAGTCCGAACCGAACTTGACTGGACTGGACGGAAAGTCCGGTTCAAAGTTCAAGAATTTTGTGAACCGGACCGTAGGTTCAGTCCGCGGTCCAGCAAATTCTGAAATTTACTGGACGCATCTGGACGCGTCCGAACGCGTCCGAACGTGCTGCATTTCTGACCAGAATTTGGTTGTCAGGGCTTGATTTTTTCGATGTTTGACGACCACTCATAATGTATACACACTCTGTAGTCATGTCTGCGGAATTACATTCTGAATCTAAGTATTTTAGTAGAACACTCGGGCACGTAATGGATGCAGAAACATCCCTCTCTGGGCTGGAGTGCAGAGCAGTTTCTGTATACTTCCTTTTCCGTGCTTTGGCTGGTCTTTTGTCATCAACGGGCCTTGAAGCATTCACTCGCATGCAGATAACTACCTAACTCATTGCTACCTTGGTAAGAGAAATCCATTCGGCTATCTCGGAGACAGAAAAAGTTCGGACGCGTCCGAACCTTACTTGGACTTGAACTGGACCGAAGTTAAGCGGACGTAAAGTCCGGTCCGAAGTTCAGAGAATTTCTGGACCGGACGCAAGGTCCAGTTCAGCGTTCAAGAAATTTGGCGCTGAACCGGACTGAACCGGACTTTTCGTTCACTAGTACGAAGGAGGCACTGTGAGTCTGTTTATCTGACTAGTCAACATATCCATCCTTGTCAGAATCTCTCTCATCCTGGCCTACATATTTCCTGGAGTTTCGTTCCCATTTTCATCGTGACTTTGTACCTACCAGTTTATCTGTTGCATTTCTTCTCCGAGAAGAGTGTCTCTTTCTCGATATAAATCCTGTTAACGAATGTTTGAGACAGAAAGAAATCTCTGTCCTTTGGCGCCTGTGGTCCTTTGTTCTTGCTGAGGGCCTAATGTAGATAGCGTTCAACGTCAACGATACCCAGAGAAGTGATTAACATCATGAGAATCGTACCATGGAGAATGCATGTAGAGTCTTGAACATTGAACGGGTCCTGAACTTTAATTAGCCCCTCTTCTAGTTTCCATTTCCTGTGTTGCCTTCCCCTCCATAACCGAAACCCAAGAAAGATCAAAGAACAAAATACGATGCCGCCAACTACCCATGCTACTACAATGAGGACTTTTGAGATGGAATAGTTGGAGGAAGTGGTGTCCTTGTTGTTTGTGGAGGTGGAAGGAGATTTAAGCATGGTTCCATTGTTTAAAGGAGGGGCAATGTCAGAGGGAGTGGAGGGGGAGGAGGACATAGAGGGGGAGGACGTAGAGGGGGAGGACGTAGAGGGGGAGGATGTAGGGGGTGATGAGGATGTAGAGGGGGAAGTAGAGGAAGTAGAGGTGAGTACAATTGCGCACGCCACACTGTTGTCGACTGGATGGGCCAGGGCGGGATCTGATATGTTTTCCCATTCTTGGATCACATATGACCTGTTCTCATGTCTCGATCAAGAGTCCTCTACTCGGTGACAAGTACGTCAACATACCCAGGAAAATCAACAATAAATCTAGTTGCTCCAGTAGTTGGATCTGGTTTGAGGGGATTCGAAAAATCTGTAGCATGATCATTGCTGATATTGTTTTCCTGTCCAGGTTGAGCAAGGAAGAGGGTGAGGTTAAGGTCGTATTGGGTCTGAGGGATGCAAGTGGCCACAGTTGGAACACCTATTGTGACAGTACCAGGGACTTGGATGAAAAGGTTGGCGGAAACGGTCAGAGAGTAATGAGCGACATATCTCAGTTTCCGAAAAGTTGCTTTCAGTGCTTTGGACATTAAGACTCCCAATGATAACTCACAAGAAAAATATAACAGGACTTTGAGGCCTCATTATCAAAATGAGGTGAAATCGACTCCTGATCGCAGTGAAGGCTTTAGGGAAGGAAAGGAGGACCAGGTGGGGCCAACGGGAACGGGAACGACAGCACTGAGCAGAAAACCCATTCCATAAGTACTTATTCATCTATAGATCCTTGATATCAAAGTAGCTGAGACGGTGAAACCCAAGAATCAGAATCAGTGTGTTCTCTAATACTTATTTGATACTATTCAACACTCTGTACTACAATCTGTTGGCCTTGTCCTTCCCCGAGCATCATGTTCACAAGTCGCTACAATACTTTCAACGATTGCGGGATCCATATGCATGGCCAATTGACATCAGTTTTCGATGAGAGGTCAGTGTCGAAGGCCGAGGGGTTACTTTAGAGATCTTTTTGTGGCTGGTCACTGCAGCACTCGAGAAATCTGCATCCCAGTCGCCGTCGTATGAATCGTAGGTATCTCTCGCATGGACACTTGCAGAATGATATTCTTCTCATCGTGAGACCTGGAGGGGCAACGATAAAACTTTGTCAGTGCTCAGTGGCTTGGTAAATACAGAACTTTGATAGATTCAGGCAACTCGCTCTGTGTACCGCTTTGATGACAGTGGGTTTGACCGACTTTCATCAAACTTTTGCAGAAGTGACTGGCTTGAGTCTGGAACTTTACTTTAAATTATGAGGCCCTTTAGGGCCCGTTCAGGTGCAGACACTTAGGGTAGGTTACCCGCCAAAATTGCAAATGTCTGGTTCCTGATAGTCAGGACCGCCTATATGCTTCGTAGTCAGCGTTCGGCGCATGCATAAGCTTAGATACAGCCTGTCACATGTATATGTATAGTACATACTTGCTCGAAATTTAGTCCTGTTTCTCTTCCTCTTTTCCTCCCTCCGTCTCCGAGTTATGGCCAAAAGCAAAAATGCGAACAAGGAGAATGACAATGCTGATGCTCGTTCTCCATGGAAGGAAGAGGAGGATGTAGTCCTGGTTGAAGAGTTAAAGATTGCCAAAAAGGCTGGGAAGCAGGCTCAGAATGGTTGGCTGAAGAAGGTGTGGACTGACTGTGAGGAGAGGATGAAGAAGGATTTCCCTGATCATCCCAAGTCAGCTGTGCAGTGCCAGGAGCATTTCAACAGCACAGTACGCTTTGTTTTTTCATTCTTCTATTTTTGGAGACCTCATTACCCGCACACCGTTTTAGCTCAAGAAGAACTTCAAGGCTGTTTATGCTCTCGTCACCAAGGGTTCCGGGTGGGGCTGGGATCCTGTCAGAAAGCATGTTACTGCGACTGATGAAGTCTGGGACGCATTTACTGATGTACGTGTCGGATTCCTCTTATTTTTGTTGTCTCTAACACATTTGATTTATTGTAGGCTCATCCATCACAAAAGCGCTGGCAAACTGAGTCATTTCCATTGTACGAGGATCTATTTGAACTCGTTCATGGTGTCATGGCTACAGGCAAAGGTGCTTTTCATGCTGGCACCTCTGATGACATGCAGGCCACCTCTACTGTGAGTACAGCCACTGAGAACACTCAGAGTGCTGCTCAGGAGCATCCTGATCGTCTTGAAGTTGTTGGGGACACTGATGTTGATCAAGGCAATACAACCGACATTGAGCAAGAGGTATGTCATGTTTTTTTTTGCCTCAACACGTACATAACCTTTTCTCAGTCTCCTCGTACTCAGACCCTCGTTCAGACCCCTGTTCCCTCTCGTAAACGCACACGTGCTCCTTCTGAGACACCAGAGCCATTTTCTTCAGCCTCTTGTGCTCCGAAGTCCCGTGGAAATGCTGAGGCTGGGGACAATGTTGCTGATGCCATTCGTGGGCTTTACAGTGTAATGAAGGATGAGCCACCTGCCTCTGTGATGGCATTGTCTACTCCAGAACGGCGTAAGGCGGCTGTTGAGCTCATGGAGGAGGATGGAGAATTATCTGAGACAGAAGAGGTTCTTGCTCTCCAGCTTTTTTCTCATCATAAAGAGGCTGCAGACACTTTCCTTTCCACCAAGAAAAAGACTCTTCGTACTGCATATTTACAGGCTGAACTTTACAACTAGATTGTCCTATATATATAGCAATAATCATTCTGCTCGTTCCACAGGGACACTCTGATATTGCTCCCACATTCCCTGAGCAATTTGATCCCTTCTTTCAGTCGCTGCTCTTTTCTCAGCCACCGAGATATCCTGACCTAATACACCTGTCTCTGCGCCACCTGATATTGTTGAACGAATCTGGTTTTCTCGCTGTCTACCTCCACTGTCGCTGCTGTAAGCTGGAGGTGCAATATCATTGGGCCTGTGAATCCGAATATAATTGTGAAGTGCAGCAAAAGCACATATGAACTGTGATTGAATTGCTTCTGGATATTCTGAGGCTCGACCGAGTAGGCCGAAACAGTGCTTGAAAACTCCGAAAATCCGTTCAATGATGTTGCGGGCCTGTGCATGCCTCAGGTTGAACAGTTCCTCCTTAGTTCGAGGTCTAACTCAATGAAGTCAGTAATAGTCAAATGATTGATATGATAAACACAACAAACTTCTGGCTGGCATGACCCCATTCTGCTAAATGATACCGAACACCTCGGTAAGGTACAAGAAGAGAATTGCACATAGGAAACCCAGCATCAGCTAGGTAGTACTTCCCGGTAGGTATTTGAAGGTCTCATGAACGAGCATAATCCCAGATAGCGGAATCAGATGCACTGCCCTCCCATCCTGGCAGTACATATAGAAAACGCATCTCGAAATCACAGATCGCAAGAACGTTCTCCGAAAGACCACCTTTGCGATTTCTATGGCTTGCAATTGCTGATTCGTGACACCACTTATCAAAGTGTGAGCCATCAACACCACCCAGTACGTCCTTGAAGAAGGGATACAATTTGGGATTGTCACGAATATGGGAAGGGGTATCATCACTACTGGATGGGAGATGCACATACTTTGCGTAGAATGCAGAGACGATGATTTTGAGTACTTCATTGACATACCTGAAAATATGAATCAGCATAAATATAGGACATGTTTTCAGAGAGAAAATATACTGGGAAATAGTTGCACCACTTCGCTGAAATCATTCCTGTAACAACCGATTGGTGGCACCTGTCCTGCCTAGGTACAGGAATATTGCCAGTTTTTCCTGAGCACTGACATGTTTGCTATCACTGAGGCCATAGTCCTTCTGAAGCTCTAGACAGAGCTTGTTGAACAGAGATTTGGACAAACACAGCTGCTCCTGAAAACGTTCTATGTTGGGACAGTCCAAAAGTTCATCAAGCCAGGCTTTCCCAGTCAAACTCAACGTATGTTTTGGAGTTGGGGTTGTCTTTGAAGTAAATTCCTCTACTACTGAAGCAGCTCCAAGAACAGCTCCTAGTACAGCCAGTTTTCGATGGTATCTTTTCGAGACTGGTTTAGCAATGTTGTGTTGCCCAGCTCGGGCATGGGCAGTAGACTGAGAGACCATCGACAAGGATTTTATTGCAAAAAGTGAGTAATCTACGCCTATATACCCCTATCTACTCCTATCTGTCACTGTGTGACAACACCTTACACGCCTGTCACGGATGCTTCCTGCTTGCACATGGTTACGCCGTATCGTAACCTTAGACCTAAGCCTAAGCGAAACGCTTGTGCCCGAACGGGCCCTTAGTTACGAGGCCCTTTAGGCCAAGTTAACTTATGTCGACCTCGCAATTGAGTAGCAAATTTTTTCCACGGGTTCTAAGTTTTACATGCCACCTCAGTGCTCCGAAATGACCGACATTTCAACTGACGCTCAGCTGATACGTCATCGCTACATCTGATATTTCTTGTTGACCCGAACCACGACAACGACCTCTCCTTCCTCTCTCCCTTACTCTCTGCCCGCCCTTCTCTTTGTGCGACACCTGTAGTTTGCTACCCTTAGTCAATTGTCCATGCAACTTTGCAACGATCCACTCAACTTACCCAACAACGGCAAGGAGGCAACACCCAGAACCCATGCCTTCCCCGCCTTTGACAAATCACCTTTACTTTTCTACTACTTCGTGAAGCCAAGTGCATACACCAACTGAGAAGCTCACACAACACCAGTCTTTGTCTCAAGCCCCCACTGTGCCTACACCAGTCTGTCTACCAAGTCATGCTGACGCTGTTGAAGGACGACCTAGCCATTCTCAGATTCACTGTCTGCTACAGCAGACATCTCACAAGAGGGCCTGAGGAGGAGAACCCGAAAGTTGAGAGGGTTGGCAGTTCATCCTGTTGGTGAGTCTCTGCTTCGTCATTTGCCTGTAGCATTGTAGTAGCTGCATTCCCTTTGTTTTCCATTTTCAGCTTTCTGCTCATCACCTTTGGGGATTATCATCCTCTCGTGTCTTGTCGTTCTCACTTTTTACCTTTGGCTTTTGTCATTCGATGTCACTCATGCCAATATTATACATGCAGGAATCAGCTATCTGACCTGCCAATGTGAGCTTATGTATGTTTTGTACGTCCTCCCTTGCTCATCCACAGCCCACTTTACTCATTTTGTGCCCTCATTGTTGATGTTACCACTCCCCTTCAACCTCTTTCAGACCACCAACACACAACTACTGGAATATGTCTGCTGGCGATATTTTCAACCAAGCTCTTTCAAACACACAAGACTGGGTATCTTCATTTTGCAGTGGGCCATTCATTCACTTTGCTCAATATCTTCTCAATTCTTACAAATACCTCCTTGGATGTTGAACAGTTCTCTACTCCCGTCATCTTTTTGCGGGTGTTCTCTTGAGTCCTTGTTGATCTATCTCACTCGTGATTACACAGTGGATGTATCTACATCTGCCTATGGTCAGTGTGCTTGGAGTTTGAGGCAGGAGGTTAGGTGAGTCTGGTTATTATGATAGTTGTAGTATACTATGTATCTATGTATGTGAATATAGGTCTTTCATCTGAATACATTTGGTGAGAGTGCCAGGGGATTGTACCATTGGTATCTACACCATATTCTCCCCATCATTGGAGATATTGCTGGGCACACATTTTAGACCACAAGAGTTATGTTGCTTTGCAATGAGAGAATGAGAGGCTGAGAACCATTGAGCTTAGTGAGTACTTATACTGTATATCATATATTCCAAGGGCCTTGTAACTTGCCATGCGAAGCATTGGCACCTTTCCCCAGTCCATATACCATGACCCACCTGTACACTTCCCATCATTGAAGGTGGATGACACGCTGTACATTGAAACTTTTTGCCCATTTTCACGTTGATGTCAATTGGAGTATCCTGTTGATTAGACGCGTTTTTGGCATGTAGAGGTGGGTAGCCGGCGCTCTTTCATATTTTGCACGCAAAGAGACCGTTCAGAAGCAGCAGAAGGATGAGGTAGTGAAAAACGCGTCCATGGCTGTGCCAGTGTATGCGCTTTTCTCAGGGTCTTTGACATACATGGTCCCTATCCTCAGTCAGCATTTTTGCGACCCGAAGTACTTATGTAGTTTGAACTTTGAATTTCATCAGAAATATTGTGTGCTCTCTTCTAGACTTATAATGTGATATAATAATGCATTCATAGAAAAAATCCTAAGTATCCCCTCAAGTAAGTTTCGTAAATCCACAGTCTGTCCAGAGGCGCATAGCGTGATAGGTAAAAGAAATCCAACGTTAACAAGTGAGAGTTCAGGGAGCAATGATCATGTAGGGCTCCGCACCGTCCAGTAATACTGGTACGCCCGTATTTTTTACGGGTCCAGTACTGGTACGGTGTACCCGTCCCCGTATTCGTACGGGTTCATCTGGAAGCTTGTACGATACGGGACGGGTACTGATACAGCAGTATTACGGGTCAATACGGGTATACGGGTCTTTTTGCCGGGAAATGGCCAGGAATCTGATTTGAAATAGACTTATTTGGACTTATTTAATGCGAGAAACAATTCGAAGTAGTGCACTGCTCACCTTAACAGTGCGTTCGAGATGACTTTGAGGCACAAAGCATTTCGGTAACACTTCGGCAGGTCTCTACGCACCTTTTTTGGTAAGTACATTTTCCCTCGATGTGACCAAGCATCAATTTTCCCAAGATTTTCCGCCGCAAACTGCTCAGTATTTGACGATATTTAATTGACAGAGGTAGTGTATTGCATAAACACAGAGAAAAGCCTTCACTGATGCATGGCCGACCCGTATACCGTACAAACCCGTACGACGACCGTAAAAAATACGGTCCAATACGGGTTTAGCCGTCCAGTACCCGTACCCGTATTGGACCCTGCAGCAGCCTTGTACGGTACGGGACCGTATCCGTCGTACGGTACCAGTACAAACCGTACAGTACTGGTACGGCGCGGAGCCCTATGATCATGGGTGAACCCACTTCCACAAAGCCAATCTCTCGGTCAATTTAGAGATGTTTTCGTGGCTGGTCAGGACTCAGGACTAGAGATTTCTACCGTGACCCCGAGCCTCAGAACCCTCATCGCTAACGTACGAAGGAGGTACCATGAGTCTGTTCATCTGAGCCATCTCACTGGTCAATATATCCATCCTTGCCAGAATCTCTCTCATCCTGGCCTCCATATTATCTGGAGTTTCGTTCCCATTTCCATCCTGACTTCGTACCTCCGAGTTTATCTGTTGCATTTCTTCTCGAAGAGCGTTCCTTTCTCGACGTAAATCCTGTTGACGAATGTTTGAGACAGCAAGAAATCTCTGTCCCTTGGCGTCCGTGGTCCATTGTTCTTGCTGAGGGCCTAATGTAGATAGTGTTCAACGTCAACGATATCTAGAGAAGTCATTAACATCCTGAGAATCGTACCATGAAGAGTGCTTATAGAGTCTTGAACATCGAATGGGTCCTGAACTTTAATGAGCCTCTCTTCTTGTTTTCTTTTCCCGTTCTGCCTTCTCCTCCATAACCAAAACCCAAGAAGGATTAAAGCACAAAATACGATGCCGCAAACTACCCCTGCTGCCACAATGATGCCTTTTCCGTTGTTGGAGTTGCCAGAGTTGCCAGAACCAGAGGGGTGACTATGACAGAGGGAGTAGAGGGGGCGGAGGAAGTAGAGGGGGAAGTAGAGGAAGTAGAGGCGAGTACAGCTGCAAAGGCTACACTGTTGTCGCTGGTTGGATAGGACAGGGCGGGATCTGATATGTTTGCCCATACTCTGATTATATATGTCCTATTCTTATATGACTATCAAGAGTCCTCTACTCGACGACAAGCACGTCAACGTACCCAGGTGAAGCAACAACAAATCTCGTCGCTCCAGTACTTGGATCTGGTTGGAGGCGAGTCGAGAAATTCGTAGTGTAGCCCTGGATATCGTTTTCTTGTCCAGGCCTTGCTTGAGCGAGAAAGAGGGTGAGGTTGAGGTCGTCTGGGGTCTGAGCAATGCAAGTGGCCTCAATTGGGACGCCTACTGTGACGGTAGAAGGGATCTTGAAACGATAGCTAGCGGAAACGGGCAAAGAGTAACGACTCGCGACATATCTGACCCACGATTTTTTATTTTCGGTGTTTTTAGAAAAGAGCTCAGAGATAACTTACAAGAAAAATAGTATAATCGGACTTCGAGGCCTCATTATCGAAATGAGGCGAAATCGACTCGCGATCGCAGCGAAGGCTTTAAGGAAGGGAGGGAGGGAGGACCAGGGGACCAACGGGAACGGGAACGACAGCACTGAGCAGACAACCCATTCCATAAGTACTTGTCGATCTATGCATCTTTGATATCAAAGTGGCTGAAACCGTGAAACCCAAGGATCGGAATCAGTCTGTTCTCTGATATTTGATACTAGTAGACTATTCAACACCTGCTTTGATTCTTTACTACGATCTGTTCATCAGTCGCTATAATACTTTCAACGATTGCGGCATCCATATACATGGCCAATCGACATCAGTTTTCGATGAGAGGTCCGAGTCAGTGCCGAAGGCCGAGGGGTTACTTTAGAGATCTTTTCTCGGCTGGTTACTGCAGAACTCGGGAAATCTGCATCCCAGTCGTCGTCGCAGGAATCGTAGGTATTTCTCCCATGGACGCTTTCGGAATGATATTTTTCTCATCGGCAGACCTGGAGGGGCAACAATAAACCTCCTCTGTCAGTGCTCAGTGGCTCAGTGGTAGGTAAAGAAAATTCGACGAATATTTTAAGTAAATCCGCCCACCGTCTCCCGTACACTCCTCCGAAAAGAGGGAAAGCAAGCCGTGATAGTAAGTAGAAGAAAAAAAAAGGAAAACATGTAACATAAGTATGTACATAGTGGGTATCAATGTCAATAGTAGAATGCTAACAAAAATAAGATAGACTGAGATAAATTATATCCCTTGAAGCAAGCAAGAGTAAGAATAAGTATCCTACAGCTAAATCGAAAGTAGCTACATGAGTTCCAGTTTACACTATAGACTATTAGATCATTCATATCAGCCCCTTACCCCAAGCCCCCTCACCTCCTCGGACTCCTCGACCCTCCAGCCCACCCAGCTTCCACTGGTGGCGCACTCCGTCCTCCCTTCCCCCACTCCATATAACTATCCTCCACATATATCCCCCAAGTCTTCGTATACCCACTCGGAGGCACCAACGCCTTAATATTCCCCATAATCTGACTAGCAATCACGTCCACAGGGCGATTATCCGTGTCGGGTCCACCACATAATGAACAGCCAGAGCCCGAGGAGGAAGAGTAAGAAGACATAGGTCGAGCGACGTCTAGGTGTAAGAGACGTAAGGAGGGGAGTTGGATCATCGTGAACATGATTTTGGTCTATAAACACAACCGTCATCGGTCAACAGTCATTGCCTGGTCCAAAGACGTGAAATAAAATTTGTTACTCACAACAATATCCTCTCTCGTCCCAACCTGACCGACAGCCCTCGGATCCACAGACACCCAAACCTCCTCCAACGCCCTACAAACCTTCACTACCTCCAAACTCTCATCTCCCAAACACCAATCCCCCCTTGAAAACCCCCTTATCTCCAGTCGCTTCAGACTCTGCCTATGTTTCTGCACAGCCCTCCAAAGCCCTGCCGCCAACCTCTGGTGATCACATCGTTCACATCGGCCCAAACCCGTACCCGAGCCCGACCCCCCGGTATCTTTGAGACTAAGACGAAGACTTTGGGGAGCAGAGTGTAATTCCAAAACTTCCAGCTTGTCAAGGACGGAATAGGATTCCAAATAATCCAAGAAGGATTGAGATACGGCTTTCAACGACAACTCTCTAAGCCAAACTTGTTCCTTTCCCAAGACTCTCCAGAAATTGGATTCGGCACCGGACGGGTCGAGGATTTTGACTTTGGAGAGTTTCCGGAGATGCATTGTCGCGGTGGAACCTTTGGGTTGGAGGAAATCGATGTTCCAGCCTCGCAAAGTGAGCTGCTCAATCTCTAAAGCCCTATGGGTCCGAACTCGAGCATCTGAGCCAGGAATGGGGAGAGATATTGACACGGAGATTTTATTGAAAAAGTCGCCTAGTTTGGGTGGTTGAGCGGTTTCGTCCAGAGGATTCTGCCGGAGGTCTAAATGTAACTGTTGTAGACCGGGAGAGTTGTTTATAGCAGCAAGAAGGGGATTTAGGATGACACGGTTGGTTTCTGCTGCTGATGAGGGGATGGAACATTGGACGCGAAATGTGCGGAGTTCGGCGAGGCAGATGTCTTGAGGGACGACTAGCGAGGTGGGTCCCAAAACAGCGAGGGTGAAATGGTTCAGCGAAGGAAGGGATCCCAGAGCTCTGTAAAGGTACTCGTCGTATATCTGGTACTGAGTGGATTTGGACCAAATATGCCATCTAGAGAAACAATATTAGACCCATCTGTCTGCACACGGTGCCATTTGATGAAAGACGCACATGACGGTGTCAACATTCTTCAAGGTGCTTACTACATCCAAACAGTCCCCCAGTGTGCCCAACCTCGCCGACTTGTGCCCGTTCTTACTCCCACCTCGTTTTAGACGGTCAGAGAACCTTCTTATTACATTACCACCAGAACCCGAGGTAGAGGTTCGCTTAGAAGAAGGTCCAGATCCTGACCCAGCGGCTCCAAAGGTGACTGAGCCACGGGAAGTGTGTTTCTGGTCAAAGTGCTGCGCTGCATAAGCGGAAGGGGATTTGGGAGGCGCCTCCTGGCTTTCGCGTTTTCCCTTCTCCGAGTCGGAAGGATCTAGGGATTGTATCTTGAGTCGTCGAACAAAAAGACAAGGACGTTGTCTTCGCTCCGCAAATCTCGGTAACAAGTCTCCATCCCTCGCGGTTTGAGCCAGGAGGTCGAAGAGGCGGATACTCCTCTGGGATAATTTTCGGCCATGGATGGCTATTTCGACGGTTTCGTAGAGGATGGGCTCAACGGAAGCGTTAATGTAGCGGCTTGCTAGACGAAAGTTGGCTTTATCTCGCATTTTGTCGAGCTTTATAGTTGTCACGTCAGCGAGAGGCTTTCGTAGAGCGTAATATCATATACGCACCTCTCGGGCAATGTTCTGCAAAAGCTTTGCTGGCAGTCCATCCAGCCGAGGCACTGCTCTGCTAACCTTGTGAGAACCAGAACGAGCTAGATTTGTAGCTTTCTGAGACGCTGAACGGGCGAGATTCGTAGCCTTTTGAGAGGCAGAACGGGTGACAGGCTTTTGAGAGACCGAACGAGAGCGGTCTCTGTCTCTGTCTCTGTCTTTTTGAGATTTCCGCCGCAGCATGGTGAGCTCTAGCAAGGATGTGGATGAAGAGGAGAGAGAGGGGGATGTGGGGGAGTGTCAAGCGGGGTGATATGAAAACTTCGCGCTTCAAGTTTCACGGGATGGGTTAAGGACATCCAATTTAGTCGACAGACACCACTTTCTCACACGCGTCCTGTCCTTATCCCGCAACACTGCTTACCGGTCCCGCTTACCCTGGCTGCGCAGATTTATTTAGATCATTCGGCCAGACTCAAACCCTAGCTCACTACGAATACTTGGTCCTTCAGCGAACGAAAAGCGACTAGGAAAGTCTACAGCTTTCTGTCTGCCTTTGAACTAGCATCAATATGCCATCAACCCCCCTTTGTCACTTGATCAAGACTATGTGCCTGACCATTCAGAGAGGATCGACTTTGTACATATGGGCTCTTGGCATCAACTTTTATTCGGCTCACTGAGTATATATGTAGCTTAAAGACGACAGAGGTTGAGAGAGGAATGCCTCTACGTAGAAAAGCTGGGACTGGACTAGAGACAGATAGACCCTCCATAATCATTCGAGACGTCAAGGCAAAATCCATATTTAGATGATCTTATGATCCTATCTGTCGTCCGTCGAAAGGGCGTCGTTTTCGTTCAAGCGAGTAAGTACTTCGTCCTACACCGCGACTTGACGAAAATATCCATCATCTATATATATCTGCGGCCATTTAATACTTACTTACTTCAAACGGCCATCAACTATTCACCTTACACCTAATACGCCCATAACACTTGCCTTCCATCAAAAACCCACCTCACGCTGAAGTTGATCTTCTTGATTGATAGACACCGGCCGCTGTGGAAGTGGCTATCGATATAAGTATAGCACGGGTCATGATCATGACCTTGAAGAAAGCCAACAGATCATCAAAGCATCAAGGTCGTCTTTGGCATATGAACGAGTAAGTCATCCTCTACTTACGAAAGGATTTACTGACTTTTACAAGACTGCTCCATCGTGAAGAAGCAACTCATACATCCTTTACCTTAGGCCATAGCGCTTAGCTTTTATCATTTCGGGCGAATCTAATTATAAGATTTTGGTACCAGTTCCAATCATAGGTTGACATTAATTTCAGCTCAAGCCTTCATCCAAGACGACACCGTCAACCTAAATTGCACCCTCCCTCAGCTTCAAGTTTACTGGCTGAAGCAAAGCTGGGATTTAAAACTGATACCGGGCCAGCCTAGCCAGTAGTACCTCTCTGCTAGTAATTTCTCCACCAGTGTCCTCACATGCACTTGTTAAGCAGGCATGGTACGGCTCGTACACTACTAACGCAGTGGCACTACGCTACTTACCTGGGGATAAGAGTTGTAAGGCTAGTTAGGCTTGTAGAGCGATGTGGGTTAAGTGTAAAACTTATTATTTGGAGACTATCTACTAGTCCTTATATACTTTTAGAGGTACAAATACATGTAAACTAATACTAAGTAACAATAAGATTCTATTGTACTGGATAGAACAATGCTGGTTTGTACACTATTGTCGTACTACACTTATTGTCTATATAATCTTATTGTTCTATATATAACTACTACTATTGTTCTACATAGAATACGTTGATGCTGCAACTGAATGCGCAATTCACAGCACTGAATCTGAATATATGATATATCGATTCGAATACTGGAGCAATTGCAACGAGACAGTGTTGATGATCCATGCTATGTCCTGTCCTGTTCTCACATTTATCACTTGAAGAATTCCGTTTTCAATATTCAACAACGTACTTCACGATTTGAAAACGATACCCGGGCCTAGCTAGGTATTACCTCGAAGACATGAACGGCGAGTAAGTCATCCTGTCCTTGCGAAAGATCATAGCTGGGATTTACTGACTTTTGCAAAACTGCTCCACCGTGAAGAAGCAACCCATGGCCATTGGTATGAGATTCCCAAAGCCATAGCGCTTAGCGTTTAGCCTTTTATCGTCTCGGGCGAATATAACAGTGTGGTACACACCAGTTCCAATCACAGGTTGACATTAATTTCGGCTCATGCCTTGAGTCTGCACTGTAACTCCAAAGCGACACCGTCGACCTCAATCGCACCCTCCCTCTTCTTCAAGTTTACTGGCTAGAGCAAATCAAATCAAAGCTGGGATTTAAAAACAATACCCGGGCCAGCCTAGCTAGGTACTTCCCTCAGACTAATTTCTAATTTCTCCACCAGTGTCCTCGCATGGCACTGTATCTGAATAAGTATATGATATACTGATTCGAGTACTGGAACAATTGCAACGAGACCGTGTTGATTTAGAATCACCTGGCTACGTCCAAGTGAAGTACATACGTTGTTGAAAAGGGAATTCAGATTTCTTGATACTAGATGTGAGAACAGGCTGAGGACATGGCATGGAATAGGTATGAGACTGTGACCCCACCCACCGTCCACGGGCCAGTAGTATCCAGTCAATAACTTGAACAGTGTAGCGTACACAGAGGATGTTGAGCTCGACTCCATTCAAGAGTCCTCGTGGTTGTGAATTAAACCTGTTGTCCAACTGAGTCCTGTTGCCCCCTCTAGGTATTCGTACTGACGAGAACATCCGAATATCCGACTCTAGGCAAGGGGGAGGCGGGATAAAAATAAAAACATGGGGTCAAAAAAAAAAATTGGCACCACTCACAGTACCCCCTCCTGCCTTATATAGTATATCTACAATCACATGACACATAGATAAGATATAATAAGCCCTAACCCTAACTTGATCATGCCAAAAAGAGAAGAGATTTAACACGCCGAGGCTCACCTCAACTCCGCTCATGATGAGTATTTGCTGCATTTTGTATCTTCTTGCAGAATAGGTGGCCAAGATAAAGCAGGAAAATCTTCAAAATTGTACAACTGTAGTTAACTAGCCAAAAACAAGCTCAAAATATCCCATTTTAGCCTTTAGGTGCAGTCAAAAAAAAATTTTGCTCAGACCTTGACCCCCCCTTCCCCCCTACCACATGTGCCGGATATGTGGCCCGCCTCCTCCTTGATTCTAGGTCAAGAGATACGCAACAGAATATCTACTAATTTTTTCTTCTTCTTTCTCTTTCGCAGACTGACCGATGAGAATTTCGACGCTCCACGCCACGAGGCTAGCGCTAGGTACATACATCAGGGTAAGTACATCATTTAGTGTTACAGTTTAGTGTGTAGTGTGGCGTCGAGGTCGTGTGAGCCTGGCAGGTTGTACATATGTACCTACAGTAGTACTTAGTACCTATTTATGTAGTACCTATTTAAGTATGACTCACTCTACTGATAGCTGGAATCCAAGACTCAAGTCAAGTTAAAACCCTGCTATTCTGAGCAGACGCGACGTCCCGGGGTTATTTTTGGAGACGGAGATGTCGATATCTTACCATGTACGATGTCGCGATCGCTCGCACTGGCCCGGGCTGCGTGTGTAATACTTTAAGCTCGTACAGTACTTATTAATAGCGTAGCTTCATTGCCAGTGAAGGTTTTGAACCGGAAACTTGCGTTCAGTCAGAGCCTCTTAGTACTAGTAGATATCTGGTACAGTGTACTCAGGTACTTGGAAGGTTGTAAGTAGTCATCCTCTTGATGATGTCAATGACGCTGATAGCTGCTGTAGGACGTAGTCAGTATTGCAAGCTTTCAAGTAATAATACCCCTCTGATACGGCATTCTACGCTGAGTAATAAGTGTAGAATGTACATACTCAAATAAGGAAGCCAGATGTCCAGATAAGTAAGTAAGACGCTAGCTATATAAGTACACTGGATCAGTGGGCGGACCGTTGCTACATAGAAATGGACAGGATGGATGATACGTTAATCTCGGGCTGATTACGGGGGCGAATCGTAAGTAAAAGAACTTCTTTCGCGTCTCGGTTGAATGGAGTGACCGTGGAGCGAGTCGTCATCAGCGTCAGATGGCAAGTGAGTACTAGTGGTTACTGAGTGAGTATTGAAGCAAGTACCCCTATGTAGTCAGGAACTTGCTATCGAGTTTGAAGTTAACGTTTGAACCGTTTGAAAGTTGTTACAGCGATAAGGATGATGATAATGAAGGTACATTATGGCCATCATGAATTATGTCGTACAATACAATGCAAGGCGAGAGAGAGATTCATTGAAACGTGAAATTTGAATGCGGCGAGATAGGACTGGATAGATAAGCCACAGTGACAGAACTGCTAACGGTCCACGGGTAAGGGTAATTTCCGTCGCTGCGAGTGGCATCATGCGCAGTGGCGAATCGGAATGAGAATGCTCCTTGCGCTGGCAGCTCCTGATGATTGAACTTGAGCACATGCTGCGTATTACTGAAATAAAGTAAAGGATAGACTCAGAGGCTAAGCAGTATAGGCATGGACTCTAATTCAACGGAGGTCGAGGCCTAGGCATTCTCCTGAGCGGTCGGGACGGAGGAGAAGGAGAAGTTGGGACTCCGGAAGTGAGTTACGATCAACATGCTGTATGTCATAGTCATAAAGATTGCGCACAGGGGATAGCGTGGCAGGTTACAGTCCGCTGGTTCAAGGGCCGACTCGAGGCCTGAGGTCGGAGTTCGGGTACAATGTGGTAGATTCACTGTGGATAAGGGACGAGGAACGGATGATCAAATTTGAATGCAGGAATAGGATGACAATCTTCTGGAATGGGTCAAGACTCAATGGCAGTGAAGGACAGCATCAACTCCTATGATAAACAGACGATATGATTGAGCAATGATTGAGGCAGTATGTGTATGTAGTACGTACATAGCTTTATCTGAAGATCGTCCTGGACCCATATTGTTCTCCGTATGTGTTTGCTATCTTCCAATCTCCCGAATTCCCCTGGCCGATGGCTAGAGCAACGCAGTTGTATTTGTCGTACCTGTATACTGTACAATCAGTCATTGCTTGAAAGCTCTGTTTGATGATATGTCGTATGTCTTTAGGACCGCAACTCACTTAAGTTGACTTTCCCTTGTACTCTGTCAAACATTGACGAACGTTGACGTAACAATGATTTCCCGCAATGAAATCCCGTCCAAAAAAGGTACATCGGCTGTCCGGCCGTCCGGCCAGCTTCCGGAGTCACACCTCGGCGTGACAAAATTTCGACCTTAACTTAAAGACTGTCATCATCTTCCATGGCTTCTTCAGGTGCAGTCTTCTTCCCCGACGTCCACGTCCTTGTCGCCATCGCCCTCGTCATCTTCAACGATGAGCTCTCCTTTTCCACACAACACCCTCACGATCCTTAACAACGACTACGATGCTTTCGACGCGCTTCTCCATTCCATCTACGAAAAAACCCAGTCGGATAATTGGTTCAAGCCTCTTCAGGACCAGGACTCCACCGGCGTTGTATTGCGCACTGAAGCAGGGAGCTACCGAGTCTTTCCTTATGACACTCCTTCATTACTTCCTTTCGAATCAGCCGTTCGCTCTCTTACTCCCAACCCAACCGTTGCTGTCAAATTACGAAACGCGTCTGTCCATGCTGCTCTTTCTCGTCTCGGTGACACCGACCTCGTATTAGAGATAGACGTCAACACGCGTATTCAAGTCATAGACGAGCTTGATCAGCTTCGTGTTGCAGAGAAGGAACAATGCCAAGCGTTTTTGAGGAGAGAGAGGAGTTTGGTGATGTGGTCTTATGGCGAGGATCCCGAGGATATCGTGTCCATGTGGAAGGCCTTTGAGGATAAACTCATCAAGTTCATTTGGAAGACGAGAGGACAGCCGAAGAGGTTGACAAATACGCCTGGAGTCTTTGATGCCTTTGCAGGTACTGTGCAGGATGGTTCGGCCCCTCATGCCCAACCTCCAAGTCTTGCCAAATCCATTTCCGCGTCCCCACTACGCCCAGGCTCATCTTCGAGCTCACCACCTTCACTTGCACCCGGACTACCTCCCCCGATCATTCCGCCACCGCCTCATGCGTACCTCCAGAACCATCCTTATCCTTACTACCACCAACAATCATACAGTGTAGCTTCAGGCTCCTCCTACCCACCTTCTGCCCCTTCCACTGCTCCACCTACTCCCGGGTATGCTACGACGTCTTTTTCCATCGTCGCAGCGCAGCCTGGACCTTTCGGCATGGAAGAAGTTTCGGATCGAGAGGACGTTAAACGCAAGCTTGAGTTTGGTGGAACTGCCTTTGTCCAGTCTTCGGCGTCGTCGTCATCTTCATCTACCAAAGAAGCTAAAGCCGATCATGATGCTGACGCAGAGGCAGCTGCAGCTGCCGCCGCGCCTCAGAACCAGAAGCCGAAAGGACCTTTGGGTTCTATCTTGGGTTGGTGGAAGCTTGATTCGCCTTCTCCGAAAGAGAAGGGATCTACGGGCCAAACTGGTGGCGATCTAGAGAAGTCAGGAGAAGGGCGAAGAGCAACTCCCGAGAGGAAGCAAGTTCTATTGGGCCCGTTTTATGCTGGTTTGGGTGCTGGATTATCTATTTGTGAGTCTGGTTGCTTTAATTTTGCTTAATGAGTGACTAACGAGGCTGCGTCGCCTGGCCCTTTCAGACTTTATGACATCTGGTGTCTCCAATCTAATCGAAGAGTGGGTTTTGGACGGACAGACGACTCGATTCTTCTTATGCTTGACCTTGCCTGTCATCTTTTGTGTTTCTCTGGTTAGTGTTATCCTGTTTTGTTTCTTCGTCGCGTCACCTATATGCTGACTTACCTTGGCTCTTTGACAGTTCTTCTGTCTGCAACTCGTCGGCAATCTCTCCCTCATCTTTGGCCCCGTCGCTCAGTATCACGAAAACTCGCAATATTATTCGGCTATCCCGCCTCCTCCTGATCCAGAAATTGACAGGAATTTGCCACATATAACGATTCAGTGTCCAGTGTATAAGGAAAGCTTGAGCGAGACTATGTGAGTCTTACTCTTCTACTAGTACTTTGACATATGTTTGGTCACTAACGTTCACCACTTGCACAGTGCACCTTCTATCCTTTCTATCAAAAAGGCCATGCAGACTTACGCTAGGCAAGGAGGAACAAGTGCCATTTTTATGTGTGATGATGGTTTGAGGTTAATCTCGGAAAAGGACAGAGAAGAGAGGTGGGTATCGCATGCGCTGATCTCCTTCTACTCACTGACATTTCACTTTGCAGACTTCAATTCTACTCCCACCACAACATCGCTTGGGTTTCTCGTCCCGCACACGATGGTAAACCCGGTGGTTTCAAACGGGCTGGCAAGTTCAAGAAAGCAAGCAATATGAACTACGGTCTCAGCGTTTCGATGAAGTTGGAGAAATGGTTGCAGGTGTTGGTCAAACAACAAGAGCAAGGCCTACCCCTCGAAGGCGACGAAGCTATCAAGCTTGACCTCGAAAACCCTTTCCCAGAGTTTGGTTTCCATCCTGCGTTGCCTTCACCACCTTCTGGTGGGTCTCCTGAGGAAATGTCCGAGTACCTGCTTTCTCTATCACTGGAAGACCGCGCCCTCCTCCTCGCCCTCTCCGAATCCCAAGCCGAAGCCGGTGGCTCCCCTAATCTTCGCCCTTGGGCAGCCAACGGCCGAAACCTCCGCGTCGGGTCCATCATCCTCATCATCGACGCCGACACCATTGTCCCCACCGACTGTTTCCGTGACGCTGCCCGCGAAATGCTCTCTCGCACTGACGGTGGCGATTCCGTCGGCATCATCCAACACGAATCCGACGTGATGCAAGTCGCGCACCATTATTTCGAAAATGGTATCACGCATTTTACAAGGAGGATTAATAAATGTATAAGCTATGGATGTGCGAATGGAGAGGTTGCGCCTTTTGTGGGACATAATGCGTTTTTGAGCTGGAAAGCGGTGCAGGATGCGAGTTTTGTGGAGTGGGAGGATCCGAATCAGAAGGAGGAGGAAGCTTGGGTTGGGTTTTGGAAGGGTAGGAAGGATGAGGATTTAACGCCTAGTGGGCCTGGGAAGATGAAGAGGGTTTGGTTTGGCCTTGGACCAAAGAGGCAAGAACATGTTCTTTCGTATGAAGAGTGTCAGGTTCTTGATGGTGCTCTTGCTGCGACGAGTTCTGGTTTGACGGCGGAGAATCTTCGGGGCTTGTATACTGGGTTGAAGAAGGTAATGAGGAAGAGAGGTGTTAGGAAGGTTTGGTCAGAGAATAATGTAAGTAAAGATTCTTTTATATTACAGCGATGTGTGGGCTCATCTGCTTCTCGTTTACAGGTCAGCGAAGACTTCAACCAAGCCTTACGACTTTTATTGAAAGGCTACAATTTACGCTGGGCTACATACTCAAATGGAGGATTCAAGGAAGGTGTCAGTTTGACAGTTGTAGACGAGCTAGCAAGGTGGCAGAAATACGCTTATGGTTCGTTGGTGTTTCTCGTCTTTATTGACAGCATACTGACTCCCTGCTATAGGTTGTGACGAGATCATCTTCAACCCTATTATTCATTGGTGGAGAAAAGGACCTATCTCAGCAGAGTTGAGAGAGTTTATGATGAGTGATGCTCCGGTTCATTATAAGATTGGGATGTCTGCTTGTATGTGCACCTTCACTCTCTTTCTTATACAGAGTCTCTGACATACCTTCCTTTTCTTAGACATGTTCTCCTACTACGGCATCGCGTCTGCCTGCGCTGGCTCCGTCATCAACTACCTCCTCCTCGGTCTCGCATCCGAAATCGACAGATTCTACCTCCACTCTTTCGAAATCCTCCTCGCCTGTGTCGTTGTCTTTCCGGCTGTAGGTAATCTAGGTTTCACCCTCCTCGAGTATAGACTTGGACACCGAAGCGTATTGGGGAGTGCGGTAGAGAATTTGAGATGGGTACCATTCTTCGTGTTCTTCTTTGGAGGCTTGAGTATACATCTCTCGACGGCGCTTTTGGCGCATTTGTTTTCGTATGATATGTGAGTTTGAGCTCCTCTACATCTTTTCCCTCTCCCTTCAGTCCCTTTGTGGTCTTTCTCGCCATATTACTCACTTGACCCTTCTTATTTTTCTTACAACAGGACATGGGGCTCCACCGGAAAGGAAGTAGAAAAATCCACATTCTGGATCGAAGTCCCTCGTATCATCAAAAACTTCAAGCTCTCCTTCATCATCTGCTTCGCTCTCATCGCCTTGTTGGTCATCTTCACGACCAACGCTGTACCCGTCGAATGGCAAATCCCAGGATGGCAGTGGGCGTTGAATATCCCGGTTGCGTTGGTTATTGGGTCTCATTTCTTATTCCCTGTGAGTGTTTACATACTGTTTTCTCTTTCGGCGACAGACCACGAAGGCGGAGGCGATGGGTATTCTTCTCCGCGCCTCACGGCTTGTGACACCATTTGCTTGGGCCGGGTTTACCAGAGTTCGCGGGGATTTTCTCGTGCCTATGTGCCTGCCCGTTGTAGCTTCTGAAAGCTCCGTGTACTGCGCGTGTTGATGCAGGTACCGGTACCAATGGTTGAATTGGATAGAAGGACGGACGGATCGATGGACTACGTCAGTCTTTGGCTGTCCTCACTAGGAGTTGAATAAAAGATGGACACGCTCCCGAAACGTGGAAGCGAGTGTCTAGAGCCTGGAGACTGAGACTCGGTCTGCATCCTACGTATCCCCTTGATCCGATTATCCTTTTTATCCTATTTCCTATTTCTGGTTATTCTATTTCTATTCGAACTGTTGTACTGACCTACTATACTTCACAGATCGTTCTAAACCCCTGGCTCATGAAGTTTTCGTACTAAGCAACGGCAGGCACTGTCTTGTTCGTTCTGCCTGCAAGTCTTCTCTCTCCGTGTCACTCGCTGCGCGGACCTGGAGTACATCCCTTCCTCCAACTTCCCTGAATCCGAAAACCCGAGCTCGTATGCTCCTCGGACTTGTCTTATTATTAGTTCAGTCTGTCATTTATTGGACTTGGATTTGTATATCTAAAATTATTCCATTCGCTCATCCCAGTTGTCTGCGTGTTTTGTAACTTATAGCTCACCCCCACGTTCTTTGTTCCTGGCTTTTTTCGTGCATGGCTTAGGCTAAAACCATTAAATGCGGACTGTGGACTGTTTTTTTCTTGCTGGAAGAACTACCAGAAGCTGTTCTGTTGTTCTTCCCCCTTGGGCTCGTGTCGTCGTCATCTTGGGTACCTTTTGCTGTTCTATTTTCCGTCTTCCGTCTAAGACTTTTTGTACATATAAAATATCTATATTGACCAAAGTAACTATACGCTCTAGAGTAATCTAATCTGTCTTTTGAAATTCGTGAAATCGTATTAATTCCTCTCATTTGTACGAGCGCGTCATCTATCTAGCCAATACGAACAGGTTCTATATCTGGACCCTATGGCCTAATCATCTAACCGTTGTCGTACCATGGACTATTGATGCACCACTTACTGCTGCGCAAAACAAACAGCGGAAGCCTGCACAAGTGCGCATGTGTACGCGAATAGGGGCTCCACTGGAAGCAAACAAGCGTAAATCGGAAGGCGGAAGAGGCAAGCCCAAAAAGGAAATGTGACTCGTGATGATCGGATTTTCGGGACGATCAATCATTAAAATCAAACCATCATTTTTTTCTCATGAAAGGTTCCTTTCTTCATTCCTCCATCGTGACTCCCTTGCCTTTTAGTGCCTCTTAGTCTCTCTTAATCCGGGTCTAAAACCCTGCTAGCCCCAGGTCTAGTCGACCGAGATGTCTCTGTCCTTCCTCACTGCTTGCTGCCCGTGTCTATCAAAACCGAAAGGAAAAACTTCCAGTATACCCAATGACACGATTGACCCAGAGATTGACGAGACCTCCAGACTTATACCACCGAGAGGGGATGAACAACCGTGAGTAGTTATTCTTCCACCGTCTATGCTTTGGGAGATGTGAAGCTGACTTTGTACTATGGGGTTTGGCTCATTTGGTTGTCCTGTTCTCTGCGTGTTTTGTCACTGGGTTCCTGTGTTACTGTGTGGAACGGTACGGAATGGAACGGTATGGTATGGTATAATATGGAATGGAATGGCCAGGTCACCGACGAGAATGTATGTGGACCAAGAAAGGGTACGGGAGAGGTTAGGAACTATTGTTCGTTCGAAGGAAGGGTGAGCTGCGTCATTTCTTATTGTTCCTTTATTCCTTGGTGGGCTTCTTTTCTCGGTCATGAATCCATAAACCCCGCTTTATCGTTCATTCCATCTTCTCTGTCTCCCTCTCCTTCTTTGTCTCTGTGCTCTCTGAAATCTTACTTACCAATCCTCTATTTTCTTACTCTTACCCCATTCACTTAATACGTCTTCTAACATTCCACTCCATACGCAGAAAAATGGTCAATGTCATGTCATACAGACACTCCAATGCAAGTCGGTCAAGTGAAAGTCCTGGATTGCGACCTACGTCGCTTGCAGATGAGACTGTTTCGGAAGAGAGTGCGAGTGTGAGTGCGTTAGATGTGAATGCGAATGGGCATGGGCGTGGGGCAGGTGTTGTGCATGAAGAGGGTGTGCATGGGGCAGGAGGAGAAGAGGATTCGGACCGTCAGAAAGATTCGAATTCGTCGCCTTCGCCGCGGCATGGTGATGCCATGGATGGAGACGGGAACGGAAATTGGAGTGGGAAGGCTAACGCTTCTGGATCGGTGCGTGTTTGCTTATGTTCATCCCTAAGCTTTTCTTTTCCTCTTGGGTTTCTCTTTTTTGGTTTCTTAGTCTAAGGAATACTTACTGATGCTGACATGTACACTCTTTTCTTTTGGTTTGGTTTGGTTTGAAATAGATTGCGGCTGCTCAGGCTCCTACAACGACAACCTCCCTCCCTGATTTCTTCAAAAAACTCGAAGATGCTGCGCCCAATCTAGCATTGAGTTGGGGAGATTAGGACTTGGGTCTCGACTTAGGGTTACTAGTATAACTCGTACAACTCGTGTTGCTCTTTCCGTTCCTTCCTATACCTATATATCCCTATCGTTATTCTTTTCCCTTTATTGCCCGGGATTGGGCTGTGGAAACAATCATCATACACGTACTACTTATGACCTTGCTTGTTTGAGCTGCAAGTCCAAGAGGGGTGAGAAAAAGGTACATGACCGTGCAGAGAAACTCGCATGCATGATTTTGCCTTGATCTCGAACCACATTGGTCCCCCACGAGACCAATGCTCAACTCAAAGGCCACAAAGACAGGCTCTCTTGCCATGCCTGGGAAATTTTATTTTTTTCAAAAATTAGCCATGCGCGACATCAACCAGAGAATTGGGCCATCGGCATTCTTCTGGTAGCCTAGTAGTTATATTGTGACCCTCTAGACTGAGAGGTCACAAGTTCAATCCACATTTTGTACAGTTGTGTAATATTATTTTTGTCACAGCGGATGCTTGCCCTAAGCATTTATTTTCTAGTACAATGTCCCACAAATGAAAATGAACTGTTCAAGCCCCTATATATGAATTTTTTGTCGCCTGCAGCATGCTTCCAACTGCACAAATCCTACAAAATAAGCAATATAAAAAGAGCTTCACATCTTGCAGGTGATGTTTTCATACAATGTGAACCTCTCTGTGTATTCTATAGCTTCCTATTCATGGACTGATTGTATTTACAAAGTGGCTATGAATCACTATAGTATTTTTTTTTTGTATCCTTGAATTTTGAATAACATTTGAACATCTGAAATATTAGACACACTAGCATAGCTATCAAGAAACAAGAAATATATATTTTCTCCATTATCAGATGTTGTGGCTCTCAGATATGCATCACCACATATTTAGTGATTTGTCTGTCTTTGTCCAGTAGGTAAGAAATATTTCAAAAGAAATGAACAAATAAATGGAAATTCCATCGCAAAATAACATCTACAAACATCTACAATGTATACAAGTGGTCTCTGAACAGTGAAGCCTCCTTGGAGGCAGAAAGCAGCTAATTTGCATGGTTCACCGGCCACCAAATGACGCAGAACCATATTGGGAGCTGCATGTAATCATGATTTGTCTTATTTCCCCATTAGGTTCTAGCCAGAACCAAATCGGGTTCTGACCCTTCCCAGACACCGCATGAGACCCCAAAGACCCAAAGACACGCGGCCTGTTCAGAACTATTCGCGTCTTTGGACTCCCTCCTCGTGGACACCGTCTTACCTCTTTCCTTGATTTACTCAGAATTTGGGGTCCAATCGAAAGTATCGTCCCCAACCACACGTCTCGCTCAGTGGACATCACTCTTTTCTATGCTGCAGGGATAGACGAGTTCATAGAGCGTGCGAAACACCCCCACGAATTCAAGTCCCTCAGATTTAAACTCGGCGCGCCCTCCAAGCTTCCCGTACACTTACTTGCCGTGTTAGCCTCCAGAAATGCAAGTAGGGCGTTGAAGCTCACCGGCTTATCCGATCACATGAAGCCCGGATGGTCACTCGAGGTTTTATCCAAGTTTGGGAATGTCGAAAAGCTAGACGTGAATGCCAAGGCCGAGTCTGCGGTCGTTCATTACATGTCTGTAACGGAAGCTGTCAATGTGAGTGCAAGTATTTCGAGTTCAGGCTGCGCACTGACTCTGCTATTATTCTTTCCTACAGGCTATGCGTTCAATGATCAAAGGCCGACTTATAGGTCCTCAAGTCGAGATAGAGCATACTCTTGATCGCTGTGACTCATACGACGCCGCTCATCCGAAGAGCATTCCGGTAGTACACCACAAAAACTGACAAAAGTATATATGCAGAAACGATGAATATGAACCCATATATTCCTCGTTTTAAGAATGGGAAAATATTTGGTGCAAGTTTACTGTATGCATACCCCCGTTTTCGCATATTTTCAAAACGGTAGTATATATTCACATATATTCTGCTGTTTTTGAATGTAATGAAAATGAGGGTATGTATCAGTGATATATACGGCTTACTTTAGGGATAATTGGGTCCTACTTAGGGCGCTTTCGCAGGTATTGAAAAACAGGGAATATTCCGTACATATGTTGGAGTATATTCATTAGTAGCTTTCCGAATACCGAAGTACAAAATGTGCTTACTGTACATATCAGAGGTACATCTCGGGTCCACACCGAGACATTATTGAGGTCCTGGAATCAAGATACGATACCGTTAGAGTGAGGTGCTACTTATGCCGAGGACTCAACCGGATCCCAGGATGGAAAGACAAGCAAGTCGCGACGCGGGTCGCGCGTGAGTCATTCCAAACTCCGACTGAAACGCCGCTTATAAAGACGCGTCAAAAATCGTATCGACATCATAGACTTTCTTCATCCCTTACCACCACCACCATTACTTCTTCTCTCCTCTCTTCCCAACGCTCTACTCCATGATCACAGCAGCGAATTCGCTGTCACGATGTAAACGCCTTGCTGGATAAATATCTGCGCACACGCCAAACCCGCTCGGACATTGCAAAAGCAACGCTGGTTGCCTGACTCGACGAAGGACTATACGGTAGACAAGACGACTGGAAGATGAGGTGGGGTCATGGCAAGGGCATGTGTGATCAAGCAAAAGTACGTGTATTCGCTTTCTTCGCCCTCGCTGTTTTCACTGACAAGCTTGTACATATGACAGTGCGACATCGCTGTTGATGCGTTGACGCGTAATCCTGCCCTGCTTCCGTAAAACGTTCTTAGTGAGTCTCACACCTTGTTTTTCGGCATAATCTCATCTTTTTTGTATAGGTTACGCGCATATACTCAGTACTTTGAAGTAATCTAACCCCTTACGATCTTCGGAGCCTTCACTCATGCATCATGGTCCGTCCTTCTTCGTAGTCTTCAAACTGGTGCTCGAGTGTCGTTTTCTCCTCACCGCGTGTGTCAATGTCATCCCTGCCGCCGTTTGAGCGAAGGTGCGCGTGTTTTCTTTCTTTACCCTTAGCGTTCTCACTGACAGGTTGATGCATACACAATGATAGGACTCAGAGCCTCATCCAGCGCTTGTACTTAGTACCTTTGTATGTACCATTTATGTAGATACTCATAATTGAAGTCAAATCTTTATCCAGGCCGAATGCAAGTCTGCAATATATGTCTCGCTCTTTCAGATGTGCTTCCTTATATGCCTCGACTTCGCATATATTCCTTGTCTTTGAATATATGCCTCATTTTCGCATATATTCCTCGTCTTCGCATATATCCCTCACCTTCGCATATATGCTTCGTTTTTGCATATATTCCTCATCTTCGCATATATCCCTCATCTAAAAAACGGCGGAATGTATACCGTCTACATACCGTCTACATACCGTCTATAAACCACGCGATAGTCATAAATACTTATATATTCTGGCATTATTTATACGAGGAATATATCCGAAAACAGACCGTATAAGGGTATGTTTACTTCTGTACATTTTTGTGGTGTAGCCATTACATTCCCATCCAGCATGAGCTTTCCTGGACTCGTCAGAATGTTCCGCCGAAAATTGGACGACTTCAAGGACGAATTTCTTTGGGACAGTTACTTGGTAGCAAATTACCCAGCCAAGACGAAGGCTGATGATGTTAAGAGAGGGTTGCAAACCCAGGTTAGCCGGCTCACATTCTTCAATCTCTACTGCTTCAGTTGATGTTGAACTCTTAATTCATAGCATTAATTTTTCGGTTCTTTACAGACCCTGAGCCAGTTCATGGAGGACTACAAGATAACCCCCTCTCCCTATGCTTCACTAATAAGAAGGGAACTTGTTCCGGACGCTATAGTGCCCAGACACTGGTTGAAGGCCTTAGCTTATGGAGCGACGAGGGTTCTTTACTTGAATAATGTGGATCCATACCTCAAACATGCCACAATTAGTGACGATTTCTCGCAGTACATGACAGGAAGGGGGAGAAACCCACTCAACACACGCTCTGAAGATAATAGGATAGGTATGTCACCTTATAGCTTTCAGTGAGCCCGTTTCTTTTCTGTTTCACTTCTTTTCAACGGTTTTTCATATCACTGGCAGGACTCTTTCAAGATTAAAGTTCCCCTCAATAGTCGATAGCTCTATGGCCATTGAATCTATCTGGAAAGGGAAAATTGATCGTGTTCGCTACAAGGGCTTGGAATTGTCTTACATGACTAGCTATGGTTATCAGCCCTTGTCACCCGAAACGGCCCCAGATCGACGCATGCATATTGAACCTTTAGTAGTATCTTAACTGTCTGCGTAAAGGCATAGGATCCTATACTAGACGAGTTTCAAAGCCACACTTGACACGGTCATCAAGATTCCAGAACCTCGGGCCCATAGGCTTGGGCTGGCAGCTACGATTACTTGGCATTGCACACAGTAAATGGTAAGTACCATCAACGCATCCTTGTTTCAACCTTCCGCGGTCTAGATCTTAAAGAAAGAAAGGCTCTGTTATCTTGGTCGATCCATCAAAATGGAAAAAGGCAGGCACAGAAACATCCATGTCTTAATGCCAATCCTACCGGACCCTGTCATCGTCATCGAGGGGCAAAATGAAAAATCAAGGCAGCAATTCCGGTGTAACGCCTTCACCGGCGAGTTTTATTCAAAAACATACAAACTATTCCAGTCGCAGCCTCAGAGATAGTTAACGATCCGATAGTGCACATACATCGACGCGATGAACCCAATGAACCTAATACGGTGTCCCACAATGTGAAGAAAAGATAAGTAAAAGGTATTGATATACAATGCTTCCGTTGCTTCGATATCAAAGCGCCTGTATCTTTGCAGGCACTGTAGTTTGCTAAATACACTGGTAAGAACCACATGTCAACGTCGAGTTCTATTAAACTGCTCACCTCCTGTTCGAAGTTCTCTGAGACTTTATTCATTTCAATGGTAATAGCATTCTAGACGATGGTTAGAAATACCCGACCAACTCGAGTACACGACTCACATCATCGAACAGTCTGTTTACTCTTGAGTGGTGGCGAGAGCCTGAGACAGCAGCAAGTCCATAGTTACTTTCGATCTGATTGAGGGATTTCCTTCCGTTCAAGTACGCTCATGAGATAAGAGCAATGCCCATGGAAACGACTGTGGAAACTACGCACACTGCGAGAAGGGCATTGGCGTATACTAGATAAGAAGTAGTGATCAGTTTTGGATTCCTCAGCTGTAAGAAACTGGATTGAACTTACGATGTGAAACAAGTGTAAATATCGCCTGCCAAACAGCTAGAGACGCAGAAGTAGAGTCAATGGAATAGCCACGCAGGAGAAAGAAACGAATACAGACTAGTGGTGGGTGATGCATAAAACTTATGAAGGTAAACAGCAAGTTGTCAATTGCGTAGCATCAGAGGTACTTGTTAGGACGTACGAGAATAGTGGTAGCCACTGCACTGGCACTATAAATTTGTTTCAATAATGAGATCAGCTATGTCGCATCTTTGGGCAGTACCTCGTGAGAAGGCTAGTTTCTTTGCAATGCATGTTGTCAGTGATAAATCAAGGCTGAGAATGTAAACAGCTCTAGCTTACCAACAGTCCATAGAATTATTGTATCAAGAAGTTCTGTGGTTCTGAGGAGAGAAAAACCTATTGAATAAACCGGCTGTGGAAGCAGACAACACTCACCTTTTGAGCATCTCGACACCTCCTCGAGAAATCGTATGTCAACAAAGCAGTAATCGAGATGTCGACCAAGGCACCTGTACACCAGAACGTTTCAGGTAAGAAAAATCATTACAATTTCCCACTCGTACCGAACACCCAGACCTGCCAAAACACTGCTAAAAAAAACTATTTAGAGTAACAAGAGATATTGTTATTTACCATCACAAGCAACCACCGATTGTCTGCGAGCAGTTTTCCCAGATCGGATGAAGTTACGCTTTTCCCTGCAACGACAAAGTACCCAGCAGTTCTTACTAGAGCTAGAAGAATAATGATGGCTGCAAGCACATGGTAACCTGTGGCTCTCCATAGCTAGTGGGATGATCAGCTTCCGGAAACCTTGGATATCTCCAATACCCTTGTTCACCCTGTATATAAAGATGGACTGCACCACCAATTCCACGAATGCCCCAAAGAATATGGAGATATCAAGCGGTAGTGGTGAATTTCCAAGGAAATTATCACTTCTCCACCGGTCGACTGTGATAATCCGGGTATCACAAATCTGCGGGGACCCTGATACTTATCTCTACTAGCTAGATCTTTTTAGAATTCACTGTTCTAGTCAGTTCTTTGTATAATAAACCCATCCTAACCTAGTACCTGTGAATATCTACTCAGTTCCCAACTGTAATTTAACATTAGAATAATTCACCCCAACCAGTCTCAGTTACAATGACCCTCCTTCCAAATCTCTATCTTGTTAGGTCCCTCATCAATCCCTTCTTGGAAATCCTCTTCAAGTCCCTATCTGGCTTGAATAACTCTGAATTCATATCTTAATCTCTCCTTCAATTACTATGATTTCTCATGATTGCTCTAGTTTTATTCTTACAGATACATGATGTTTTACCCCTAGATACTTGTAATATCTACTTATTTACCCATATATAGTTCTCAGTACACAATTCATCCAGTTCACACTTACTTTGTGTCCTCTCACTTCAGTCATTGTTGCTCAAGTCAAAATCTCATGCTATTAACCCTATCCAGATTGCCTTTAACTGGGTATTATTTATACTGTAGGGTCACTATCTGCCATAAGAAACTTTTGGCTGGTCAATTGAAGTTTGTAAAAAAAACATTTGAAGGGTCCCCGCAAGGTCCCCGCAAGTGTACAGCCACATGCGGGGTCCCTGCGGGGACCTCTACAAAATGCATTTCTTGTTATTGAACAATCAGTGATCAGCACTCATGTCTTAACACGTATATACAAGATAATTCACTTTAACAGCCTCAGGAGAAACATGCCGGAAATTCCCGAAGCCAGCTGTTGTCGTCTTCACTTGACATTTTCACACCGAGCTATGCTCGTGAGGGTGGAGAAGTGTCCTATTGAGACTTGATATCTTTTTTGAGAGAATCTGTAAGAATATAGCAAACAAACAAAAAGAAAAATCGAAATTGTGGCTGTACTTATCCCTCTTTTTTGAAGATTTTTACACTTTCCTTGCATTGAATACACTAGCTTGAAGACAATTCTGAGTTCATATACATAATTTCTACAGTACAGGAAGTCATATGATAACTTAGGATGGTACCCGCAAATCCAAGCCAGGTCCTCGCAGCCCCGCAAGGGGTCCCCACAGATTTACCTATACCAGTGATAATCCAAAGAGAAGACATAAGGCATAGCTGATGACCTGTTTTGGGCAACCTGTTTATCATGTCAAAAATGTGCAAGAATCAATCTACTTTACCCAAAACTGACCAAATGAATGCAATCTAACAAGTCCGATAGAGGATTTTAGCGACTGCTAAGGATGATGATTTAGATCTCCTCACCAATGCCCACAGAAGTGGTCAATTATCCCGGAATTGTTTAAAGTACCGGTAAGTCTGGATATGCGGATGGTAATGAGTCAAATATGAACAATACAGATAGCAAGTACACCTGCACTGAGGTCACACCAAAGAGAATTGAGGCAATTGTGTCACCCAGAATTATCGGACCTAGTGATAGATTAACTGGGGCAAGGGGCTAGTGCTTCACATGGCAAGGTATGAGGCCCTCCATTGGCTTTTGAGCATCTACATAGGTAGCTGAGTATACTAGGACAGTGGCTCACAATGATATATTTGTTACATACTGTACCTAATACATGCCAATACAATGACTGTTGAAGAAATGAGTCCCTACCCATAACAAGTAATTCCCTTTTATATTTTGCTCCTATTCCTTTTTCCTATTGTCGTTACCTCTCTCTGTGCTCGCCTCATATATGTTTGGTTATGTATCTGATCCACCTGTAACAAGCCTCACATATACTGTACAACTTTGTCTGACACACCTCAGTTGTTCCCACTATGCTGTGTGAACCTGAGGTGTGTCCTTTATACCTACACTTACCCATATATGTATCACTGACTCTATTATATTCACTACAGTACTTTTACTAATAAGTACTATTCTCTTACAGGTACTGTAGTATATTTAATTCAGTTGTTCCCACTATGCTGTGTGAACCTGAGTACTTTTATTAATAAGTACTATTCTCTTACAGGTTATGGGCCCTGCGCCCTAAACTGCACATCACACACAATGATCTACTCAATAACAACTCAACAGACAATGAAACATATATATTCCATTGAATCCCATACCCATATATCAACATGTCTACCAATATCAGAAATCCGAGCAACTATATGATGATCCATGAGCTCCCTGATGACCTCAAGTTCAATGGGGAAAACTATATCTTGTGGAGAGAGTTGATGCTACACTGGGGGAAGTTGAAGGGGCTGCATCTATACTGGGAGGGGAAGATCACCATACTGAAAGACCTGTCATCAGAATCACCAATAACTGTCACTGCACAGGGCGAATCTGAATCTATAGCCTGAAGCAATCCCGAGAGCACTATGTTTGCCACTGCCATCAGCAGTTGTAATCCAAACTTCCTCAAATACAAGATCTGTGAATCTGTCACATACCTGACTATCTGGGATAACATCAAGAATCCTGACTCGCTTGGTTTCCTGTCGGATGTCATGACATCTATATTTGGTACTATTTATTTCTTCTTATCTCTGTATCCTTGGATCTTTACACCATATGACTCTTGTTCCACATGCTACTTACCAGACCTTTCATTTCTCCGATACAGCTTCTTTACAGCTTCTTTACAGCCTTCTCTACAGCTTCCTTTACAGCTTCCTTCACAGCCTCCCTTACAGCTTTACTTTTACATATATAAACCCTGTCCTGACACCTGGCTTCCCATCTCGACCTCTTCGTTGTTGGGACCAGGTGTGTATCTCCCTTTTCATTTTACTTCTTTCACCTTTACTGATGGGGCACTGTAGTTCCAGTACTTACTGCTGTCTGTTAGGTATTTAATACATTCTTCGATCGTTGGGACCAGTTCCAGTACTTACTGCTGTCTATTAGTCAAGTCGAGCCTGTAGCTCCTCGTTATCACTATCTAAGCACTTGCCTCTTTGTGACATCAGACAAGAAGTTGAAGGATCTTTGGGAATTCTTAGAGAAGCAGTTTGTATTGGTTAGTCATCTTGCTCACCAAAGGAAAGATGAAGCTTTGTGCAGCTGTCGATACACAGGAGGACAGATCACTGGTGAAAATGGATATGCTTCAAAGTACAAAATCCTTTGGAAGCAAGCTGCCAATGCAGGATCTACATACTCCAATATGCAATTCCTCACCATGTTCCTCATTCCCCCATACTTCAGAATGGATCCCCACTGTTGGTGCAATGTTGTCTGAGAGGGGTCTGGAGTTTGGAGCTGCTGCTGAACACCTTCAAGAGCATGTCAGGCTTATGGGAGGAGACAATGGCAGAATACCAGGGAGGGATAAGGTGGTGGCACTGCAGGCTCAAGTGGAGGATTTGACAGAGAAGATGAGTGCCATGCAGACACAAACGCCAAGGAAGGGTCCAAAATCTGAATGTCACATGTGCGAACCCGAAATGCAAATGTGTTGGGCATACAATTGAAACCTGTTTCAGAGAAGGTGGCGGAAAGCAGGGTCAGTATCCACCATGGTGGAAGGGAAAGAAGGACATACAGCTGCCCCCATCTGCAAATAACACAACCACTGGTGATACCATACCAGTCCTCGCTCTCACCACACAGCTGTCAAATGTCGACATTGGTCATGGTGAAAAGATTACTCTCATAACTGACTCAGGTGCCACCCATCACTTCTTCTAAGACAGATATGTCTTCAATATGTACGAGCACCACAGTGAAAAAGGAAACAGATCAAAGAAGGGAACGAGCTTTGAGATTGTAGGAAGAGGGGATGTTTGCCTGAAGACAGTGATCAGTGGAAAACCTTGATATCTTGTCTTGAGGAACATGTATCATGCACCCAACGTGTCATCAAACCTGCTCCACTGGGTTCTCAGCAACCATCAAAGGAGGCATGGCATGTGAGGCTAGATTGAACCAGGGCATATACACAATAGATGTTGAGGTGGTGAAAGAAACTGTAGGGGCGTTGGTAGCCCCAAGATATTGCCACTGTGCTGCTGGACATATTATGCTGGAACAGCTTGAAGTGGCTTCAGGAATGATAGATGGAATTCCAGACCTAGGGAAGGACCTTAGATGTGTCATGGGTTGGTGTGAGGATTGCAAAAGAGCACATACCGATACACAATACCATGCTCCTAGTACTGAAGTCGTCACTGAGGCCAATTACTGATGGTACCTCAATGTGTGGGGACCAGCCCAAGTCATATCTGTAGGTGGGAACTCATACACACTTGTAGGGGTGGATGCTGGCACATCAAAGAAGTTGGTGGAGTTGATGAAAAACTGGACAGCAGAAACCATATTGGGGTTTCTTGATGTGTTGAAGACAAAGGCCAAGGTTCAGACAGGGAAGAAGCTGAAGTGAATAAGGACCGACAACACACCAGAGTGGAGATTGGCACTCATGTGGGAATGGACCAATAAACATGGTATAGAGCATGAGTTCATGGCACCCTACACCTTGCAGTCAAACAGAGTTGCTGAGCATGGTATTGGCATTCTTCTGGAGGGTACCAGAGCAGCGTTGTTCGACTCAGGCTTACCCCTGTTGTGGTGGGGTCATGCTACAATGTCTGTCATGTACATTCAGAACTTATTCCTGAATACAAGAGACCTTGTACCTGAAGAGCATGGACCAGCCAATGGCAGAACATATTGCATCCTGTTCCATTCAGATCCATCAGTTTTGTCAACATCCCAGAGAAAAGTGGTAGAAAGAAGCTGGATGCGAGGGGGTTTAAAGCACAGATGGTGGGGTATGTGGGTCGTAAAGTGTATGTGGTAAAGGAGTGGGGATCAAACACAGTGTATCACACTAGTGATGTGATATGGCAGAGGTCAGAGAGGCATTGGGTTTCTGAGGTTAAGGGGGAGGATGAAGACCTATAATTCCTAACCCTGAAAACCATTGAGAAATCCTCTGATCAAACTGTAGCCAATCACAACTGAAGCCTTGATCAAGCTGTACCAACCCCACAATCTCCAAATTGAGAAATGCTGCCACCACAGGTCCCAGACACCCCAAAGCAAAAACAGACCTGTCGAACCCAAGAAGAGATCTGGGGAACCAAACCAACTCATACCTCATCCCGTGCTCGAAACCTAACCCAGCAGTTCATAGAGTCTAAAACATATGAAGAAAGGGAGAAAGAAGCAAAGGATCAGGGTCAGGAATGGGCAAATGACAAAGAACATGAGCTCTTACCTGAGTTCGAAGATGATATCCCTGCTGCCACAAACAATACCCAAGCTCCAGTACTCGAACCAGACAACACCTGGACCCCTATGTCATATACCGAAGCCATGACTCGACCAGACCTATGGATGCCACCAATGGAGAAGGAATTGAAAAAACTGGATTCCCAGAAGGCCTTTACACCAGTACCCCGACCAAAGGATGTGAAGGTGATCACTATGTGATGGGTGTATGCATTATGGTACAACAGCAAGGGGAAGATCACGGAACGATGTGCATGTTTGGTGATCAGAGGGTATGACCAGGTAAAAGGGGTCCATTATGACAACACTTGGTCAATTGTTGCGTGATACGAATCTGAATGGTTTGCCATTGCCACAGCTGCATACAAGGGACTTGACCTGTGGTCAGGTGACTTCACCAGGGTGTACCTCAGTGCAAAACCACAAGGTGTCAACTACCTCAGGCTACCAGAGGGCTTCAAGAACCAGTACAGCTTGCGAGATGGAGACGAGACCGTCCTATTGATGAACATAAACATCTATGGGACTATGGATGCAGGAAATGATTGGTATCAAATGCTTGATGAATACTATCAAAAGCTTGGCTTCATCACAAACTCTGCAGACCCCTGCATACACTATCGTCAAACTGAGACTGGGTATACCATCACAGTGACCTATACTGATGATGTGACAGGAGTATCGTTGATTAAGGAAGATGGAGAGAGGGTACAGAAGGAGATTGCTGAGGGATATGAGTTTAGTGATTACAGAGAGCCAGACGTGATATTGGGAATGACAGTCAGGAAGGACAAGGAGACAGGAGCAATCTCCATCCACCAACGACCACTCATTGAGAAGACATTGGAACGTTTTGGTATGCAAGACTGTGCACCCAAGTATACCCCACTATCTCCAGGCATCAAATTTGTTGATAGCCAACCAGACCCTATCCCTGTAAATGACAAGATGTTCATGGTTAACAAGAACTACTACAGTCTTGTAGGAGCCTTGAACCACATCAGCCAAGGCACTCAACCCGACATCTTGTTCTCAGTCGCCCTGCTCCAGAGATATGCAAATGACCCAAGACCAGTACATTGGGCAGCAGGAATGCACCTTCTCACATACCTAAAGGCCATGATTAACTATCAACTGACATACCATTATCGTCAGGGGGAGTCAGAGGACAGGCTTAGACTAGTTGGGTATGCAGACGCTTCACATGCAGATGTCAAAGAGGAGAATGGACTGGCAACTAGGAAGTCAACAATGGGGTATGTCTTCATGGTTGCAGGGGGAGCAGTATCATGCGCATCTTCAAAGCAGTGAGTCGTAGCCCTATCTACTACAGAGGCAGAGTATCTATCTATGGTCAACGCTGGGAAGCAAGCTGAGTGGATGGTGAAATTTCTCAAGGGAATCAGGATGGGAAAATCATATCCTTTCAAGATTTTCATTGACAACATGAGCTCAATCTCCCTAACTGAAGTGACCACGAAGCATGGGTGTACCAAGCACTTCAATACAGCATGGGCTTGGATATGAGATGCAGTGAGGGCGAAGGAGCTGGAGTTCAAATACATCCCTTCCCAGGACAACATTGCTGATCTCATGACAAAGTCTCTCTCTCAACTGGCACTAGAGAAATTTGTGAAGGAGTTGGGGTTGACCATGGCAGAAATGTAGGCAGTTGCTGAAGAAACAACCCAGGTCAAGTAGGGTGAGATGTAGGCACTCAGGGGGAGTGTTGAAGAAACAAGTCCCTACCCATAACAAGTAATTCCCTTTTATATTTTGCTCCTATTCCTTTCTCCTATCGTCGTTACCTCTCTCTGTGCTCACCTCATATATGTTTGGTTATGTATCTGATCTGCCTGTAACAAGCCTCACATATACCATATAACTTCGTTCCCACTATGCTGTGTGAACCTGAGGTGTGTCCTTTATACCTACACTTACCCATATATGTATCACTGACTCTATTATATTCACTACAGTACTTTTACTAATAAGTACTATTCTCTTACAATGACCGAGGTGGAGATGACAATCCCAGGAATATAAAGCAAGAATCAATGAAAAACAAGGCAAATGGATGCTCACAGTGAAAAGCAGTGTAAGTAGAATAGTGAACAATGTGATAATATGAAAGGGAAGAAGAGACATGAAGAAGACCATCTGGAAAAAGAAGTAACAATGGAGAAAAGATGAAAGTATTACAGAGAAAAGAGAAAAGGAAAATAGGGAAAAATGATTCACTGTAAGCAGCATGCCTTCTAGTTAAACCATGAGTTTGCTGAAGGGATGGGACATGAAACCTCATCATCCTACACAATCACCAATAAACTCCATAAGGTGCAGACATGGAGTCCCTCATTGCATTTCCTTCTCCATACTTGTTGCAATGAGAAAGGAGACGTCTTGACAGTAGTGGTGTTGTCGAGTTGGTGTCCAGGATGCCCTGTGAAAATGGAAGTCAAAGTAGAGGCCATGTTAATAAGAGTTTATAAAGGAATCTGACAACTGGGAGAGCAAGGAGAGACAGGGGGGTACACACCTGGTGCCTATATCTGCCAGCATAGTCGCAGTTCCTATACTCGCAGCCAGGATGAGAAGGCTTTATTGTAAGGTTTATTTCGATTTTCTGTGGAGAGCACTGGCAGTTAGTAGCAGTAAAAAGAAACCAGTCTGCCAATGTCTGCCAATGACTCACTCAGTTTAATCCCTGTAAATCTGCGCTCAACGGTAGTCCAATTTGGCTGGCCATACTGTACCATTTCATTCTATTCACCCCCCATCATGACCATGACAGGAGGTCGCGAATTTTTTTTTCATGAAACTTGAGCTGTGATCTGTGACATGAAGAGATTTTCATGATAAGAACAGGGTAAGGCAATGGGGCAGGTTTACAAGGCCCTTTTAAGGGACTCGTTCTTACAAACCCACCATTTGCTGTGTGGCTATGCTCAAATGGTCCACCGGTTCAGTTATCTCTTTCACTCCGATCCGCGTTTCGGCAATTCCCGTATTGTTGCAGTGCTTTTGCTGTTTGGCTGGAATTCAAACTCAGAGCTCAGCCGCATCACAGATTCACAGTTGACAGTTGCTGCTTCAATAGGCCTTGTATCTATGCCACGCGTCAGCGATGGCCCACATTTCCTCGTTCGTAAGTAGATTGGCGACATGACCGCAGTGCTCTCGAGACTCATCGTCATCGTTAGATGATGTGTCCTCTGTATGACCAATCATAATTTCCTTTTTAGACCATCCGGCTGCTGAAAGCTACATGCTTAGTACTTACTAACGGTCTTCACTATTTCCAGTTGATTTCATCATAGATACTTCTAATTTAGAACCAGAATGCCTTCTAGAGAGCCAAAATCGATTTTTTCCCCCAGAAAAATAGGCATGACATCATTGTTTTTCCTTTCGCGATTCGGTCTCCGTGACCACGAACATCCGGAAAAATTCGCGAGTTTTTTGAGATGCGTGATGCGTGATTCGCGAATGGAACGAAATAGTACAGTAGTTTGCTGATGTTGTGTGTGTGAAGAAAGTGGATGACCATGAGCAGGAGAAATCAGAGAGGAGGAATGGTGGTGGTTGGGGTGAGTTTCGTTGTGAAAGTGCAAGAGACTCGGACCCGCGTCGCGCTGGGATCAACATGACGTCGTTGTTGACATCAGCGGTCACTGGACCAGACTGGATTTCGGTTGTCGGGAATGGTAAAGACCGGCTTAGGGGTGGGAATTTGAACCCATGGAAAAGATCTGGGAGGTCGCTACGACATAAATTAACTCAGCCTAAAGGCCTCGTAAAAATAGTAATCGGAAATTCGAAGCTCACCTTCATAACCTCCCAGAAACATTCTATATCTCCCTCAGATATTGTGTATGCAGCTTCCATCCACCAACCATACTCTTGCATAAAGAGTATACTATTAGCAAGTACCCGATTTCCAGTAAAGCCCACATCTTCAGCATGACAAGTTGGTACACTTTCAAAAGACCGGCTGGTTGTTGAGGATGGAGTGCTCCATCCACTTCCCATTGGTATACGCATAGATTCTGCAGCCTGATCATGAAAATTCTTTGAAAGCGCACGTTGATAAGCCCGAGGAGATGCATATCGGTCAATAAGGGTCTCGGCGATGCAAATTAAGGAATCAAGTGATGGAAGTTTCTCGTCTTTAGCGAGACTTGGAAATGAGCCATGAGTGAGTCAGGTAGCTGGTAGTAGAGGCTAATTATGGTTAGTCAAAGAGAATACTTGCACTTAAGATAGCAAGACGTACTGCCAAATATCAACTGCTTTCGTGTTCCGGAGGTAGGATAGATCGAGCAGGCTTTGAAGTTGCGAGGTAGATACATTCCTGTTGATGCCGCAATACGAGAGAGTGAAGATAGATCTGAGCAAGCTTCAGGACCATGGTGATTAGCCGCAAGGGAGCTAAGGCATGTTGCACGTGTATGCCAGATCTCGACAGTGAATAACTTTCCGGTCATGGATTCGTAGTAGACGTCTTCTTTGTTAGCTGACTGAATGATAACACCATATTTGCGTACTCGATTCAGCGCCGCAAAAGATCCATCATCACCAGTGATCCAATCCAATAAATCGGATTCCTCAGCAAGCTCGGGTGTCAAACCCGTCTAAAATTTCGTCTGCCTTATCTTCATCACATTGTTCTGGAGTTTTGATGTGTTTGAACGATGGCCAGGCAGGGGTACCATCCCCAGCATTATTGGGAGTGTCATCGGGAAGGAATTCGGGTAAGGGAAGATACAACTGGAGTATGTATATGATTATATCTTCGTTTGATACGCTTGGGATCCGGTTCATCAAGTGGCGTTGGTGGGAATTGTGAGTCTAGTGGAGAATAGGGAGACTCCAGAGGTGCGTATAGCCGCAATGAGCGTAGGACGTCTAGACCAGGCACAGAAGGAGTTATCATCCAGTCATATTTCCGTTCCCGAGTGATGGTTGATTGATGATGTCCTCAGAGTGCGATGGAATGGGTGTTGATGGGATAATGGCCGTAGAAGTCGAAGCCTCGGGCTCAGGAATATCCGGTATCAAGGGGATTTCTGTCCATTTCTTGTACTTGCGCTGGTTTTCAGTAGGTGCAGACATAGTATTGAGACAAGTGACGCGTTAAAAGTGTATAGACGCGCCCGGAAGCTCTAGAGACGCGTACTCGACGAGACGTGGACGAGGAAATGGAAATACGGTGTGATTACGTGGGCTCTGTGGCAGTGTGACTATCCAATTTCTTCAGTTCATTTGCGTGAGAATAAAAGAGCCGCCAGACGCGGAGACTTTACTGACAGACTAGATAGAAGCCAGTGCCGGCCGGTTGACCATAACGTTTGGCACTCGCCATTTCTGGCATTTATTTTGCCCTTTACTCATGGCAGCAGATCAATGTCGACATTGGTGGTCGCGAGGACGACGTAATAATCAAGCGCTCGAAAGCGGCCACAAAGCGGCAGATGCCAGTGTAAGAAACTAAGTAACCAACTTGCAGATGATTATAATGCGCTATCTGTCGAACTCTATGTGGCAGATGCAAAAGATATCTGATGGGATGAACGGTCAAAGGCATCATGAAGCTATCGAGTTGATGTAAATATGGAACCAGATGTCTCATGAAACGATTCTCTGGGCGCGAATAACAATGAGGATTGATTTATACCCGCGCTATTAAGAGTTTTTTTTAGGGATATCACTCCCATCAGCTACTTGAAACGGTTTTCCACTTGATTGTGGTGAGAATTTACAGCACTGTTGGATACGGGATCATCAAAAAAAGGGGCATAAAGCAATGCAGAGTACATTATTCTGAAGATGCTTGCAACTTCCCTCGCGTCAGAGTCACTCTTCAATCGAGTATTAAGGGTGGCTTTGCTCTTGGCGGAATGACTGCTACTGTCACCTTTATCCTCGACTCCCAAGATTTACAACCTTTGCACGTTGAGGAGTTTTCCTTCAATGACTCTACTGGCAAGGCGTTGGATCCGCCCGACGTGTTCCGCTTGAACTCAAACAACACCCCTGATATACCAAGCGGCCTTTTCTACCAGGATTCATTGCTGTTCTTCAATGGTAGCGCTGAACAAGAGTATACAATTGATTTCGATGGTCAGTACTAGTCATGGTGAAGGCGTGGCTCGTTTCCATTTCTCAGTTTATAGGACGTTTCTTTTCTCACTTTGTATGTTTATCCCTACAGGCAGCTCAATTTCATTATTCGGATACGCATTGGGTGAAGTTAGCAAGAACTTCACAGTCGATGCATCTTCCGTTCAACCAAACATCTTCCAAAATCCTATGGACCTACCAGCTTTAACTGGTGGTCAGTTCCCTTCGTCCTCATTCCAAGGCCGGATCGGTAGGGTCCAACAAATGAGCATCGACTACGCACTCGTCACAGCTACAAATACCAGCAATCTAGAAGACAAGATCATATTTGTCGACGATGATGACGCGGAAATCACTTGGTCTGGATGGACTAGACAAGCCGCTCGTTCGTATGGACTTTTGGGAGTGATGTATGTACAGGGGAATGCATCCAGAAATTCCCCAAGTTTGATTGTGGGACAACCAATTGAAGCTTTACCAAACGGCAATAGCGTTCATCAAAGTGACGTCCAAGATGATTCTTTCGTGTTTAAATTTGCCGGTGAGGCTGTCTGGAACATGTTTGCAGTTGTTAGTTAGTCTTCTTTACTTACCCGGGTTTCATCACCAGGAAAATCAATTCTCGTTGGAGGCTTCACTCCCGGAACGCCCGACCAAGGGCCACTGACTTCACCGGGACCCAGTAGTGCTCTTACCATGAATTTCGATGTGGATGGAAATAGTACACTCAAGACTTACTTCGCTCCGGTGAAGGGGTTCAAGCTTGACACTTCACTCAACTATGTCTACTTTAGCAACCCCGACTTACCAGCTGGCAATCACACCTTGAATGTCACTATTCATAGTGTTTCAGGGAATATATCCGCATACATCGACTACATCACGTACAAGCCGATATTTAGCACGCTGGTAGATAAGCCAGAGTTCTCCGACCCTGACCCGACTACCAGTAGTAGTCCTGAACCAAACCAGGGCGATCCGGGTCCATCTCGAAGCCATGTCTCGGCTGCAGTAATAGTTGGAGCAACAGTTGGCTCCCTTCTACTGATCACCATTTTGATTACTGCTCTGTGGTTCTTCAACAAGAGGAAGAATTCGAAGCAGCACCGGCTTCTGGGTATACATGAAGATAATGTTAACGGTCAGTAATGAGTCCTGTCTGAATGCACCTACTGAATGGGATTAAAGAGCTCCAGGTAGAACCATTTACTACGCCTGTCTCTCTGGTCAACCAGCATACGGCTTCTGGCAGCGAAGGGTAATTCCAATTCATGTTCTGCTCCTCTTTCCTCTGATCAGGCAAGTACTTATAGGACTGGCAAAAATCGGAGGCCTACAGCAACACAGGATGTGACAACCAACTGCCATGGGAGTGTGCCAATCGAATCATCAGACACATCAAATGTCGCTTCTAATATCATTCCACCAAACTCCGTGACGCTTTCTGGTGAATCGTCCACCACAATGGCAGTGAGGATGCTTGGAATGGAAGCTCGTATAGAAATGATGTCTAGAGAAATGCAACAGTATATTGCTGCTCCTCCTGCCTATATCAGTCAGAGTGGGAGTATAGAGGGGGAAGCTGATTTAGCCGAGCTTGATTTACGATTGGAGACAGGAAGAGAGAGAACAAGACCCTCCTGTGACTGAGTATGGCCTGACAAGTGTATCAGAAAAACTACATACATGTTTTCCGGACTTATGTATGAAAGGGGTGTGGGCCAGCGCCGCGGCGTGGCGAGTACGAGGCCGTAGGTAGCTACAAGCATAAAGTACACATTTTGTTATTGAACTTCTTTATCTTCCCCCAATAAATACTAGTACATGTAGAAAACTATTTTGTTTTTTCCTTTTTAACAGGGTCAGATAACAGAATTAAAACCTGAGATTCAAAGCCAGTGTAGCTTCACCACTACCAATGTAATATCCAACTGTATACCCAACTGAGCACACACTTCCCGCTGGAATTTCCTCTGTTTATAGTGGAAGGGAAGATAGTAGTAACGTAAGTTACGAGGCTGAATGAAATGAGGCTGAGTTCTTTACACTCCGTTTCCGCATGTGGCGGTGCACATTCATCCCGTTTCCTCCCGTGCTGTTGTTTCTGGTTTCCTCCGAGTCCTTGCCCATATCCACAGCCCCTGTATTTCTTAACATGACCAAACAATGATGTTGTCTCAATATCTTTGCGACCGGTAACAAAAGTTTCCAATCTCAATCTTTCATTTCATTGTCTTTTTTCTTTGTCTTGTTCTTTTTTTAATTGCTTTCCTTTCTCTTTTGCTCTCTTTCATTTTTCGTCATCTTTCTCTCTCTCGATCTCTCGTCTTCTTCTTCATCGCTTGCTTTCTTTTCTTTTTTCCTCTCTTCTCTCTCTCGATCTCTCGTCTTCTTCTTCATCGTTTGCTTTCTTTTCTTTTCTCCTCTCTTTTCCTCAACAGTTCACATGTTTGCTTATTGTCCAGTTTTGGGCCTCTGCACCTCACATTAAGAGAAAACCTGTGGCCTCGTACTTGCCATGTGCAGCATTGGCCCACATCCCTTTCATGCTGCAAGGTGCAAACAAGAGCCATTTGATGGATAGTAGGGCTCCTATCGGATTGGATTGTGTCGGATTCGGATGCCATCCACTCGGATGGGTGGTCTGCAAATCCCAATCCGCATCCGCCGGATGGTATCCGAGCATCCGACGGATGATTGCCAGATGAGTTCTGCTTCCCTTATATAGTATATCTACGATCACATGACATACAGATAAGGTAAACAACATGGTGGCAGCCAAGGAATGCAAAAGAGTAACAGAAAATAAACCAAGGATATGAGCTGGAGAGAAAAGATAATAAATTAAAGAATAGAAAAGTATGTGTCTAGGTTTCAGACCCAACACCGCGCCTTCAATATCGGAGCGCCAGCGTTCGCGAAACACTCAAACCAGTCAGCGTTATGAAGGATTAATGCTGTCTGTTGAAGCCACACATACTACTGGTTGCGGCCGTTATTTATTTTTGTATATTTCTCTACTCGGTAATAGTACTATATAGTATTTCTGAAACTTCCAGTCTTGGGCTTTCCATCCGCAGATTACCGTCGGATTGGTCGGATGCTATCCGTCGGATGGAGGAGGAGGAGGAGCACCATCCGCATCCGAATCCGAAGCAGCAATCACTCGGATGGCGCCGGATCATCCGATCCGCTAGGAGCCCTAATGGATAGCCTGCTTAGAAAGCTCGATGAGCAGCATCCGAGATGATAGTTTGAGTCGTAGAGGACAGAAAAGAAACAAAGAAGGGAGAGGTTGGTGACAATTAAGATGAAAAGCTTACGCGTCGACGGGGAGCTTGAATTGAATCGGAGTTTTAATTGAGACAGGCAGGAACAGAGCGTAGAGTACATAGCGTTGACCTGACCGAGAAAATTTGAGAATGTAACAGTGGCATTTAGATGAAAAGGGCGTTGCTGCAAACAATGTATATTTGCAATACCATTAGTACATATGTAGCAGTCAGGGGCCAAGGCGAAAACCAGAGACAAAGGACCGGGAAAAATCAGGAACAATTTGTATAGCCACAAGCGGAAAACGGGTGTAAAGAACTCAGCCTCATTCTTTGGCCTCGTAATCTCATCTTGGAAGTGGATCCTACATCCAACTCATTTTCCCAATTTGAAAAAAAAAATCATCCAATTTTGAAGCACTTTTGTAATGAAACCGTAAAAAAAGCTAAAAAAAAAACCCTCTTCAATAGTGACAAAATCTACTTCTTGAAAGAAGTTAGGGTTGGGACCCAGCTTTCAGAAGTTGGGTCACAACTCCAATTTCCACTTTTTGTGTTTCAGCACATTTTTTTGGTCACATTCCTTGAAGTTGGGTCCCAAACGCCCACCAGATCTGTCACATTTGCTGAAGTTCCCTGAGGTAGGCGAACCATGTTTAGGGCATTGAAAAACATGAACTTAAATTACCAATTTTTCAAGCAGCTTTTGTTCACTGGAGCTACTCCATATGGGACTGATTTGAGGTCAATATTGCATATGGAGTATTCCTGGGGCTGAGCAAAAATCTGTCATTTAAGTTAGGTTTTTCCAAGCTCCAAATATGCATTGCCATCTGCAGTGGTTGGGTCCCAAGTGGCAGTGTTGTGTCACATGTCCTGAAGTTGGGTCCCAAACGCTGGAGTCTGGGCACCCATGCTGAAGCTGGGGGTACAACACACTGGAGTTGGGCAGGAATCTGTGCTGAAGGTGGGTCCCAGGTGCTGGAGTCAGGTCATGTGTGGTGAAGTTGGGTCCCAAATGCTGGAGTCTGGGCCCCAGTGAAAATTGACACAGGGGGATTATGGGAGGAGATGAGAGGAGGTGGAAAATCCAGGTGTCCCTTGGGTCTCCCATGACTCCACCAGGATTGTGTCGTTTCCCATGACAGTGATGGGAATTTATGGGAAAATATGGCAAATTCCATGGATTAGTACAGTACCATATCATTCGGTAGTCTACAGGGGTTGACATTCACAATTCCTTCCATTCTCATCTCCACCCATGTCCAGCCATCTCATCACATCTCCACCTGCACAGTCGCAGCTGCCTCCTACCACCTCCTACCACCTCCATCCCATCCCATCTGGGCCCATCTTGCTCCATATCCTCACATCTGTCTCCATCCCACATTGTTGTAATATACCTGTACCATGCCTATAGTCAGCAAACAATAAAGTTAACAAAATGTAATGAAGACACATACTATTGCTTGTCAGGCTTTGTGGTTTTTCTGAAATGAAGATGGTCAGCATGTATGGACAAAAGACTAGAAGAACAACTTGCAGCAATGACATTGTGAAAGTCTGCTGGGTTGTGTATCCCACCTAGAGCTAAAAAAGGGTTGAGTGATTAGACAGAAAGTACTGAGGACCATATACACTGCTTACTGTAATAGGATGAGGCTGGAGAATCTGTCTTGGCATGGTCATTGCGAGCTGTATTTGAGCCTTAAGTGAGGTTGAAGGATGATTAAAGGTGAGAACAAAATGAGAGGATGAGGACAGAGGGATATCAGAAACAAGGCAATCTGAAAGGAAAGAGTTACGTACCTAGAGTTCTTCCCTCTTCTCATCTCAAAACGCCCAACTAGATGGGCCCAAATAGCCTTACTTGTTCCAGGTGTTTTCATGCCATGCTGCCCCGACATCTCTGCCTTGTCCTGTACACATACTGAGATGGAGGGGGTATTGAGTAGTAAGAGAGCAGGGGGAAGGGTAGCAAGCAAGGGAGAGGGATGATGGTGGTTGGGAGAGAGTTGTCTTCAAGTTGTCTTCAAGCAAAAAAGTTTGGGGATGTGTCATTTAACGTTGGGGCAATGATGATGTCAGTGACATTGGTCTGTTGGCATGCCATTGATGAAGAAACTCACTGAGTCAGACTTTGAATTGACTTGAGGGACTCACAGATGTCAACGTCGTCAAGTTGAATGTTGAACAGTGAAGCACAGATGTTCCAGATCAGGTGTGTCAAAAAATAGATTTTCCCATATCTGCCCATATCTGCCCATATCCACCCAATGTTGATTTTGACTGGGTCTGGGCACCCATGCTGAAGTTGGGGCTATGACACACTGGCATTGGGGAAAGGGACTATCATATGAAGTGACATTGTATCTGCAATATTCCAAACAGATATTAGTACAATGATACACTTACTGAAAAGTTTGTGCAAGTTCCATTCTATCTGCAATACTGCAAAGACATTAGGCCACTCTCTCATTAAGGGGAATTGACACTTGCTGAAACCCTTCAATTCAATGCTATTCAATTTCACTTTCCATCACCAGTAGGCAAAGCTAAATCCACATCAATCAAAAATCTCTGTGCCCATTGTCATAAACCCTTGAGCCAGGCAAAGCTTGTCAATGAGGGGGAGAATGCCTTAGGAGGAGTCTGAAACCTAGGGGTGGCTTCAGCAAGAGTGAGTGACACTACTCACCCACCCTATGAGGTATGGATAGCATGATACTGGTGGCAAAGGCCCAGGACCGGAAAGTAGTCATCAGTGGGTTTTTTCCAGCATGGCAGCTCTGGTGGCATAGCATGTTATGGGCTGAGTTCCCTGGGCCTGTAAAGTGCAGAGGCAGCCCTCAAAATTCTCTGAGGCTCAGCACCATCAACATAGAAATAAAAGGTCTGCAGACCATATATGGGTTCCAAAGCATCACAAAAATACTGCTAGCTGTGACCCACTTTTTTTAATTTGTTACCTCAGCTAATTGTTACCCCCTGGCTATTACCTACTACACTGCATGTGTTGTCAGGCTCCAGATGACAATTGCCCACTGACTGGACATCCTGCCTAAGTAACTGGGCATTGGGCTCTGCCTGAGCAGGATCAGTTGGCAATTCCAAATATGGCCACACCAGTAATCTATCATGTGGCAATCAGCACACTGCACACATTGATCATCCTTTTCCAGATGACATTGCCTGCTGACTGGACATCTTCAAGGTCTCCAAGTCTATCCAGCCCAATAATACTCCCTCAGACCATTTTTTCTGAACTTCAGTCCCCCAATTCCTCACAAAATGTGCCTGTTGGTTAGCATAAGCATTTAGCCCCTCCTCCATCTCCCCTCCCACCTCCAAGTGATGCATTCCAGGGAATCCCACCTTCCTTGCCTCCCACCACTGAGCCTTCCACTGCATGTATTCCAACATTTGTCTCATTTCTTCCATTAATAGCATAACCTCCTCCTGCCAACACAGCTTTCTTGCCCTTGCCTTGCACCATTCCACATGGATAGCTGACAAGCAATGACATTAATCAATGATGTCAGTAATCAATTATGAAATGAAAGATTTACCATCAAGGAACTCAGGATCCTTTTCTGAAACTTCTGGATCCTACCAAATCCAGGATAATGTTTGCCAGCTTTCACTCCTCTGACCTGGGGAATAATCCTGACTTGCTCCAGAAAGCACTTACCACTGCCACTCCCTTTCAGACAGTTTATTTGGGCCTCCCTCTCTGCTCTCTCCTCCTTGTCCAGCACACACTTGTTGATACCCTGGACATCTTGATCCTTCAACTCTGCCAATTTGCTCTGCCAACCTGAGTCTTCCCATTTCCCTCCCAAGCCTGCCAAGTTCAAAAGAGTCTCTCATGCCACATTGTACCAGATTTTCTGAGAGTGTAAGTGGATATTGATCTGCTGTAAAACACCACTGGCTCAGGTGCTTCCAACCTGGCCAGTGATTCCACATTTTGAAATGCACTATTTTGATCAAGTCCTCAATGTCAAAGCCTTACCTAGAGGTGCAGGCTAGCAATATGTCCATGTTGCTTTGACAGGTTTTTGGGATTTTTCTTGATTCAGAACCAGAGTCACCTGGGTCAGGATTGTCAATGCAAATGGGAGCATCATTGAAAAGAGCAGAGAGTCACTATGTATGTATTGACATAGAGGATAAGAACATTTGCATGTGGTTATGTTAAACGAGTTTGTTGGATTTTCATTGGAAATGATATTGTTTTCATGATGTCATGCTGTTTTTGGGTGTATAAGTGGCATTTGTTGTTGATGAGGTCATGTACTTGATCCAGCCTGCAGAGGAAATGCTCTACCTGGATGCAGTAAGATACTCTGAGGATCTTGATGTCATTTTGAGTGAAAAAATCTGTACTGATGGTCCCATAAACCCATCCCAGAAAATCAGGTACCTGCTGACCAGATATTTTGAAGGAAAGCGAGCTACATTGTAAATGTTATTTTCGTCTGTGATTTTGGGTTTCCTCTAATGATGGGAATGGTAACAATGTGAATGACATGTTTTTGAAGGGAACTGCTAGCACTGCCAGGTTTGGAAGGGGTAGAGTGCTTTTTTGTTGGATCACAGGTATGAGGTAGTCAAGAATTTTACACTGGTAAATGGGAGTGATATTCACAAAGTAATAAACCAGACCAGCAGAATCTCAGTAGCTATCAGGACTCTTCATTTTCAGGTGACCATGCATGCAAATGTGTCATGTCATTTAGTGTATTCTTTCCACATGTGCCAGCCCAGCACTGTTATTGTTGATGACCAGATCCTCTAGGATGGTGAGTCCTCTTGAGCTCTTTCATGATACTAACTGACTTTGCCAGATGTTGCCTGCTGAGCTTTGGACCAAAATGTTCAAAATGGTTTTGTATGGTTAATAGGTGGTTTTTGTAATTAAGCGCTAGGAACTGCACCCAAACACAAAACCATATACAAATGTAAATGAGATGAGTATTCCAAGTAGTCAGAGTACTCAAACTCCCAGTTTACTTGTACTATAAGTACTTTTGATTGGGGTTTTTCAATGAAGTTAGTGCTTAGTGCGCGACACAATAAAACACAAGTTTAACACCAAGGGGATCAACGAGTCCCAAAATCAAACACTTGTAGGCCACAGTTGCCTTAAAATCAACACTTAATAGACCAGAAGGTCAACACAAAGATCACAGTTATAACCACAAAAATGTTCAATTTAAAAACTCTATTATCTCCAACACAATGTTTATACTCATAGAGAGTGCAGTTAAGTTTGTTTAGAAGCTTTAGTCCGTGTTTCACGTCCTCTACTATTGCTAGCGAGATCTGATACTCTACAGTATGTGGCTTGGGTAGCTACTCATAATATCTGGTCCTTTAATACTACTCGCAGCTACAACTATACAGTTACCTATTTCTTTTCGAGGTCCGCTAAAAGGTACATAGAGAAAATATAAAACAAATCGAAAAGTCCGCTAGCGAGTTCTACCTATTTCCTTGTAAGTAAAGACTTGCTTATTAGGGTATGCAGAAACTGTTCAATATTATCTAAATATTTGTACGAACTTTCTTCAGTTCCCTTCGTAAGCCGTCTGGTGTTTTCATGTACCATCCTGGTTAGTGAAAATTGCAACTATGATTCAGAACGCTCCACTTATGACTGCTAGGTCCTTCATACTCGTCCTTACGCTAGGGGCATAGGGTTTTCTTGTAGTTTCTTTATTCTGCTCAGTTTTCCTTTCCCTTTTCTCTGATCTTGCTTCATTCGCATTCTATGTCTTGCCAGCAGTCTACTACTGAGTCCTACATATGAGTCCAGCTCTTCTGCAGTCCCATTTGCATACTTATTCCTCCTTCAACACTTTCAATGCCTAGCTAGACAATTACTGACAGATTTGTCCTTATCCAGAAATAACGTTACCCGTTTGGGTTGTATTCCAATCATTCAGATGTACTGCGACTTCGCGCTTCTGTCCCTTATATCTCTGTGTAGAGATGTCCGTTCACTACCCCTTCTGTACCAATGGATAGCTGAACTCTCTGGGATCCCGTACATATATACTTTGTCCTACTTTTGTCCACATGTACCTTTTACAGATACTTAAGATTCCCTCGAAGCTGTCTTAGTACTACAGGATTTACCAATACATAGATCTAGACCTAGCATGATTGTCCGCATGTCCGATCTTAGCGCTGTCTTCTCCGATCAACCTTTTGGCCAAGGATTGTGCTGCTTACGCGTTCCTATGCCTGCGAATAGGGGCTACCTCGCATTTCACTGTCCCTTTGGATCATGCTAGCAGTACTAGTTGTTATAATAGGATTCGAAAGCCTTTATAGACTATCTTTATCATTTGGTGGGTCTGCTATTATAACTCCCAATTTGTACATATCTATCATAGTACTTAGAATGAGTTGTTTCTCCATTTGTAAGCACTTAATATTATTGTACCATTGTTTTCTTAGTCCTGCTAGGTATTAATTAGCAGTTCAGGGCTCACCCTAGTCCTCTTATTCCCTTAAAAGAATGTCAAAACTGATATTATGAACCAAAATCCAAGTATGTATAGTCTGATTTTGTACGGTGTATCATCCTGGCAACCATAAAAAGTTTCTGCTACAGTTGAATAGCAAATGTGAGTGCAATTTTCATGTCCTTGTTACGAGTCCTATTTATAGGACGAGTCTTATTGTGAGCTCAAATGGCCGCATTTTTCATATCCTAGGAAAATATATCCTGTTCTGTCAGCTTGACAGACTCAGCACCAAGCTTCTCTGCAAATTCTCCATCAACTTTCATCAAGCAACAAACCAGTGCCTGGTGCCCAGTCCATGACCCACATCTACCTCTTCAGAGTCTATTGCATTTTGTGCAATGGGATGAGGACTTGTACCTGCTACTGTATACAGTGGCCTGTACTGACATATTATCTACTGTCCAGATTTGACACAGTGTTATTTACAGCCTCTCTCCCCTCATATTTGAAAGAATTAGTCTATCTAATGAGGAATGCCTGGATTCATTCTGCAGTGCAACAAACTTTGATTCTTGACACTCTGTCACACCATTGAACTCAATAGCTCTTCTTCACTTCCAAAAGTTCTCCAGGATGCAACAAGTTTCATTACCCATCTTGAAATCCAGGCCCCTCTCACCTCTGCCAGTGATGCTCTTTGCCTGCTTTACAAGAATATTGGGGGGATGCCTCACATATATGTTGGTAATAAGTGTCTTTTGTGTAAGTGTAGAAGGAACACAAACTTAAAGACTTTTTAAACAAATGTAATGTGTGAGTGTTCTGAGTAGACAGAATACTCAACAGTTCACTTGTACTACAAGGACTTTTGGGGTTTTGATAGGGTTTTTGCACAAATGCACACAAGTTAACACACAAAGACTATAAAGTCCATAAAGTATAAACCAACAGTTTCAAATCAACACTTGTAGGCTCAAATGCCTTATAACCAATTTCAAAAGTCTGAGGACACACACAAAAGACAACACAAAAACCAACAAATTCAATTCAACACTATTGATCCATAGATCATGTTTATACTCAATGTGAGTGAGGTAAGGTTTGTAGAAGCTTTAGTCTGTGTTTTGCAGTCTCTACAACTAGCAGTAGTGAGATGACCAATACTCTACAGTAAATGGCTTTAGTAACAATGAGAAATACCTAGTCCTTTTATACTACTCGCAGTTACTACTGTACAGTTCTACATTTCTTTTCAATGTCCAACAAAAGGTACACAAGAAAACAGAAATATTACTCTAACTGCCAGTCCATGCTCATAAGTACTACTCAATTAGGGTATCTAGGAAATGTAGAATATTATCTAAAACTCATAGAGATTTTTATTGTCCCTTTGCTTCATCCTCTTAACTAGTGTGGCCATTATGACTAACATAGCTCTGCCATCCATGCTGGGTTCCACTCGTCTGACTCACATTCCTTTACCACCAATCAGTGATTATAGGGTTGTGTAGTAGTTGTTATTCCTCCTCTTATGTTTTCTGGTGCTACTATGTGCTTGATATAGATAAACCCAGCTTTAGTATGCTGCCAATTATTTTTGTAATTCTCCTATAGTTGAGTCCTGCTCTCTATAAGGTAATACATATTTTTTTAGCTGCGATTGTACCAACTAGAAAGCCTCAGTCATCAGGCACACAACCTGATCCTACTGACACATTCAGAAATATCTTTACCCCTTTCAGGCTTTCTCATCATGACTCATTCCTTTGATTATGTACTGGCAGTAATGAACTATTGGCTTCATTCCTTCACCACTAGTCCATTCCCTTAGTACCATAAGAAAGCCAAGCTTCTTAGGAACTTCTACATATATACTTTACTTATCTATCCTTGCTGTCTTTCAAAAGACTATTCCTTTGATTTTGTTCATAAGCAAGGGATTGATTACCATACTGCTAGTTTTGGACATAGTTGGCCACTAAGGTTTTCCAATTCTCCAAGTATGATGCAATTTTTTAACCAGTGATCTTTTAGCATTAGTTTGGGTTGTATAGCTGACATGTTCCTTGCCTGTGAATAGGGGCTTCACTTTCCCTTGAGTCACACTGGCAGTACTAAGTGTGTTATAGTAGGAATTTGTTACAAAGTCTTTATAGACCTTTGTATAGTATATTAGGTGGGTCTGCTACTATAACTGTAGCCCTGTACACATCTACCATAGTACTTAGAGTAAGCAAATCTCATTCATAAGTACTTTGCTTTATTAGGATCTATGCCAAGACTCTGTGCTTTTCTTTGTGCATGGTAGTCATCTCTAGAGTCCAAACATTCAAATCGAAGTTCAAAATTGTCCATCAAAGTGTCTTGTTTTTGGGAAAATGGATAGTCAAGGAATGCTTGATCCCAAGTCTCATTCTTCTTTTTGAGATCTTTTCCAGTCCTCCATGGTCTGAAAAGTGTTAACATGACTGAGCAATAGAATTCTCTGTCTCCTTTATTTCTTCTTGGGAGTGAAGGTCCTATGAAATTAGGTACAATATTTCTTTTACTGTGAACTCTCAAGTAATGGGTACTTGCCAAAGGATGTCCATTTTTAGGCAGCACATTCTTTTACAAAAGCTTAGCTTAGTTTTTACCACTGTTTAACACAGTCCTCAATATTTTGTGTGGTTCAGAAGGTTTATCTTCATCAGCAAAACAAGAGTCATCATCACTACTATATAGTATTCTGACTTCTCATCATCAGAACAATCTATATCTTTTTTTGTTTTATCTCCTGCTAGTTTGATGCATTCACATTGGCATATCCATTCACATAATGACATCTCTCTTAAAGCTTCAGGATGATATATATAATTGAAAACTGAGGAAAAGCCCACAATTTTGCCATTGTGTCAGATTACTACCATTTTTTCTTCATTTGCCCACAGCTGATCTGAATCAAGCCAAACCTTACGGGCTTCACTGACAAAGTCTTTCCAGTAAAATGATCGAAATTCATGGCTTGTGTAATGATCTGGTTTATCTAGAAGATACAGAGCAATCATTGGCATACCCAGCTCCGTTCTCACTGCCAGCAAGCTGACAACTTGTATAATAATCTTTCTGGCCTTTTCATGACATGGTGAAGTACCTGTCAGCATTTCAGCATTTCTTTGTAGAATAGTTCAAATAACCTCAAAAATTACATGAGTGTTTAAATTCCATTTTGTAATAAGGTAGCGGACATCCACAGACATCAATGGGTTACTAAGCATGACATGTCATGTGTCATGTGGCCGTTTTGGCAAGGACCAGAAAAAAAGTTTTTTGGGGCTGATTTTCATGCCCCAAGAGTGTGTATGTCTTTTTAGTACTTCTATACTACTATGTTGAGACTATACCAGGGTGTGCCTTACCAAATTCTTCCATAATGTTGTCTGGAACCACTCTGTGACCCCTATATTTCCTCGTTGCCCATGCTGCTTGCACACTGTTTAGTCCCTTTTGATAAGTATCTATGAAACAATCTGCGTGAATAGAAAACCTGCTGAAAACCAATTATTGAGGCCAAGAGCATCAAGATGAGCACTTACCTTTGCATAGACTCCAAAGGAACAGATGCACTAGCTCAGAGCACGTTCTGCTCTAAGTCTGCATATTTTGTTGAAGCCAGAAATTCTCAATAGACCTGCTTTGCATATCCCCAACACTGCTCAATGAAAGAATTGAGCTGATGTCAGAGGATGTGGAATCCAAGTGTAGAGATGCTCCCTCCACATCTGAATCAGAGTCGGTGACAGCAGGAATGAATGGGGAATCAGCAGCAGTAGACTTGGAAATCAGTTCAGGAGAATGATGCCTCACATGCTTCTAAACATAGGGGTCATTGAGCTTGATCTGAGAGGAACTGTTGAAGTATAATGAACATACACCGTGAATAGGGGTTGATGAGTAGATGTGTCACGGTTACTTACAGTTACTTATGGTCATTTCCTTTCTTTGTTTCTTTTCTCGTTCATGGTCCACGTGTAGGACAGTATATATACCTTTAGCATACCTTAGGACACCTCTATCTTTGCTACTATGAGATAGAGGTGAGCCACTAACTTTATATTCTTTTTCTTTATTCATACTGATATACCTAGATTCACATCTCTCGTATTATTATCTAGGTACATATAATCTATCTTCACTACTACAAAATAGAGATTCACATCTCTCGTATTATTATCTAGGGCTACATTCTAACAGGAACCAATGCTACTCACCTTGGCATGCTCTCCAAAATTGGTGGTAGTTCTGTTTCGCTTTAACTTGGGCATAGGAACGTCAATAGAGAGTAAAAATGCATAATCCAACCTTCCAGAGGGTAGTTTGAAATATATCATGTGACTGGCCATTTTCAAGAAGCCATTTTTTCATTGTTGGCCTCATTTGCATGGAAATCCAATTCTGAGTGTTTTTGAGAACGAAAAAATTCCTGCTCATAAAACTTCTTTACCAGGCTTTATTTCCCAAATGTAAAACCACAGATCTATTTTTTACACTTCTAGCTATCTTTCTGTGGTCGTGCTTTTCAGAATTTCAGTCGTTGTCGAGCCTTGTTGCTTGTCGTCGATGTCACACAAGTGTGATGTGACATTGATGCCTGCAGATGTCTGCTACCTTATATTCAGTCACAACAGCTTTGATTGCAGTGCCTGATAGCTACATCTAAGTAAGTATGTTGCTGTTTGGTTATAGGTGTTAATCTAAGCTTCTGACTTTTTCATTCTCAAAGCTCCTGTCTCAGTGTCAACCTGTGTTGAGGTAAAAGTTTCCTGTGGAAAGCTAACTTTACAGGTGCCAAATTTATTGTCAAGACATCCCAACTGATCTTTCCCAGCCTTTTTTGTCCCTTGCTTGGTCAGAGTGGATTTGCACTTATGTATGTGTCCAACATAAAGTCATCAACTTCTTGTTCAAAATTAGCATACCACACTTTACAAAGATCACAATCTTCAGTCTCAGTACACAAACAGTTTTCTGAAGGACTCATAGACAAAGAGTATAATGGATTAATGTAATCTTCATGCTCTGACATGGCCTGAACATTTTCTTCACCATCATTTTGTGAGCTAGTCATGAAATCTCCACAGTGCACAGATTCTAAGTACTCAACCATCTTTGTCTGAAAATCCTGCTCATTCTTTAGTATGGCATCCCTTATTTGTTGTGGAAACATGCTGTTTGCGATCCAAAGAAGCATGTGAAGATGAAGTGTCAGTCTTCCTTGTTGTTCTATAGTACCAACATAACCAGAAGTTTTACCAAAAATCCCATCATGATCTGAGTCTACACCCAAGATATGCTTGATAAACATCTGGACCATAAAATCAAAGAATTTGGCACCAGTTTGATAATTTTACGAGTTCTTTCATCATTAGGGAGATTAAGATTGATCTCAAAGTTCTCATCAGTAGTTGCATAGTAAAAGGATGAGTTTGATCAGATGGAGCAAAAGTGATATACCAAGATGGGGCCCCAATATATGATATTAGAGACCACAGCTTAGTTCGCAAAAATTTCTTACTGTACCACCTACATGGTCCAGATCTTAAATGACCTCATCTGTCTCTGGCTTAGTCTGTCTATTAACTTGTTCAAAACATGTGGATTCAAATTCAAAATGTGATCAGCTATAGCAGAAAAGTTTTTCTTTTGTGTAAGCGCAAAGCCATTGCTAGTAGTTTTTTTTGACTTTTTCATGACTGAAAACTACAAAATTGAATAACAGATCAGTCTAAAACCTCTGATCACGATAGTTCATGAAGTATCTTTTGTGACTTTTTTCAGAAAATGATTTGAGCATGGTCATACCAATGCTACCCAATCCATAAGAGAATAGCCAGGAAAAAATGGATGGGTACAATAAAGGATTGTTAAACATAGAGGAGCATTCTGCACTGTGTCTGACGGCAAGAAACTTACCTTGTGATTTTAGATAAGCTAAAGCCTTAACTTTCTGTAGCTCTACAGAAGTATTCTGTAGCTGTTCGCTTGGAATGCTGCCTGTCCCAGTGCCAATTTCTAGCTCATTGTCATGAGTACTAGTACCCTCTGGTATCCTGTTACCTTGTGAATGCATTTCTTTAAATGCTACAGTAACTGGTGGTGTATCTTCAGGATATTTGTTGAGATTATCTGTAGAGATTTGTATATTCTGATATGCAGGGTGGTTTAGTTGAAGCCAATTCAAAGCTTTAAACACTTCTTTATGTCTAATAAGCATAGGGGTACGCTCATAATCTTTCTCTGTAGGCTTGCAAGGTCCAGTAAACATAATTGCTAAGACTTTGTCGAGATCTTCTGGGGGTGGAGGTAAGACATTGTAAAGCTTCATGACTGCTGAGTCAAAGGCTATGACATGTGAAACCATTTTTCTCATACCTAAAGACACGTACAAAACAGCAATTGGTTTGCACTTTTTTAACCAGTAATTTCTCAACAAAATTTAAATTCTGCAATTGAGGTGGGATATGTCCAAGCCAAAATCCATTTGCCAATGAAATCTTGGGAATTTTCCCATCTCTTAGGGCGACTCTATAATCACCACAGACTTTTGAGCAGTTAGTCTCAATTATGGGTCCAGATAACTCCGCAATTTTGTCAGTATAGGAACATCTCTCTTTGCATGTAACTCCAGTGGCAATAAGGATATCAAGCATATTTTTAACTTGTTCGATTGGAACCAGCATATACATTGGCTTAAGCTGACCACACACTCCACATCTTCAATTGCTGATGCAGAAAATTCAGCACACCAATCTGATATAATTTTTTAAAGCAGAGGTTTTGAAGGAGGTTTAGGGGGAAAAGCATGCTGACTTTTAATCTGAACAGGATTGACAGGATTGAAGACAGTAATAGGCTCTCTATACATTGAGTGGCATTGATGATTTTCAAAAAAAGTAAGTATTTTAGATTTAGAATCTTCTCGAAAATGAAGGTTATGAAAAGCAGCCAAGTCTCTCAATGACCTGCAGTTTAAAGACACATACAATTCAGACAGAGGTATTGAGATATATAATAACCTAGGATTACAGACAAATTGTGAATCAGGTTCAAGAAAACCATATACTTGATACATTGTAGAGCTTGGGTTGATTTTGAACAAGGAAAAGTTAGATAACTTTCCAATTGAGGGAAGAAATATGTTTGAGATGGCCCTTTGCCTCCTCCACGCGTTTTCTTTGACTCTCCCTTTACTTTTCTTTCAGCTGTCAACTCTTCACTCTAGTTTACATTTGTCTATACCTGATCTACCCTGGTATTCTCCAGGACGTTGCCCTATTGCCCTGTTGCTTGCCCCGCTGAATCAGGAATTGGTTCTACGGTTAGTTACTTCGCGCGTCACATATTGATGTAAAAGTATCAGTAACTAGTCCGGTAGCGGTGTAATCTATCTATCTATCTATCTATTGAGATGCGGGTTCAAATCCCGCATTAGCCATTCTATTGAAAATTTTGTGGCACAATACTCACACGTGCAAACTGCAGATTACATGAGTTTTGAGCTTAATATGGTTATACTTTCCCAGTCTACAACGATCCGCGTTAGAACAGCCAAAAATTTGGCGGGTGAGGAATCAAAAAATAACGATTACTATAAATAGTAATCATAACCTTGTGACATCCAATGTTTTATTCTTGTCACTTCTGGATTTTACTTGTCTATATCTGAGGAGGGCATCTTCATTGACTCTTACTCTTGAAACCAACATAAACATTGTGTCCTTTTTTCATCAGTATGCCATGATATCTATATCTAAAATTGCTCATTATTACTCAGATCACAATATAGTTGACCTGCTAGTGTACTGTCTGCCAATTTTAGCACAAAGTTCCACAGATCAATCATCATATATTTCAGAGGAAACAACCAAGGTAAGGAAAAACCAAAGAGCAAACCAAGAGTAGAACGAGACAAAGAGCAAACACAGAATAGAACAACAGTAAAGCCAAAAAAGTAATATGAAATGAGACCAAAAGAGTAGAACAAGAGATAACGAGATACGAAAGGTAAGTCAGAGCCTGAATCCTATGAACAAAATAAAATACCAGGAAGTAATATAAAAAGGGGGAGCAAGAAAGGGATGAAGAAAAAGGTAAAGGTAAAGAGGGAAAGAGGGGAGACAGGCGAAAAGCATCTACTCATGGTCATCCTCCCAAGTTTCATCCAACCGAGGAATACCACACCTATCCTTCCAAATAATGAGAATGTTGTGAATCAGTCTCGCCACCTTGGGAACCAGGTCCCAGTTGAAAATCCAACACCGCAGAAGCTTGAACGAGTGCTGGTTGGAACAATGAGCTATGGGGTCCATATCCAAGTCTACCATGAAAGATGAGTGCAATGTGACAATTTGGGGCACATAGCAGCACTGGATAATGACGTGCTCAGGTGTCTCATACATTCTGTGGCAGAAGCGGCAGAGCTTAGCAGTGGGATCGTCATCAATTTGCGGAGTCCTTCCTGGTGCACAATAGAACACCCAGGGGGAGACATCTCCACAAAGAAGATGGGTTAGAGAGCGATGGTGATGATGGTGCTGGACTTGAAGCAGGTAGTGACAGAGGAAGATGATGGGTGAAGAGTGCTTTGTGTTGGCAGTTGGGTCTGTTGGTTCAATGCGGTTGTGAAGCAGAGACAGACAGCTGAAGTTGTGAAGTTGGTGAAGAAGGGATGAGTTGGGTGATCGTTTGACCTCATTGATGATGACGTCAATCTGTGCGGGAGAGAGATATTGGTTTGGGGGCAAGAAGACACTGTCAGAGCCAGGAGGATGTGGCAGAGCATGTAAGACGCTGTCGAGATCTGTCAGCCAACAAGCGAGGTTTCTAGCTTGTAGATTGAGGAGAGTGTTAAGAGCAATGCGAGGAAGTTTAGTGGCAGGCAGCTGCATGATATACTTTAGGAAAGAAAGAGCGAGAATAGCTCAGCGCGCAGGAAGGGGACAGATGCCTGTCTCAGTAAACAATGGCGGGAGGGGGGAGGAGCGAGAAAGACTGAGAATACGGCGAAGAAAGCCATTCTGGACTTTTTCCAGCTTTTGGATACCAGTATTGGAGACATCAAGTGCGATCTCACACCCAAAAATTAGGTGGCAGTCTACGAGAGCAGTGTACAGAGTCTTGGCAGAGTGGGGAGGGATATGGCCCTGGCCTACCAAACGTTCTGTACTGAGGATGCCATGTGAGGAGATGGTGGCGGCATTAGCCTTCTCATCATACAGACATGCGAAAATATCACGTTTGGTGGAGCAGAAGGTAGTACCCACATACTTGAACTTGTCTGTTAGCTTCAGCAAGCAACCGTTGACAGTAAAGATGAAAGGGGAAGTGGAGGAAGTGGAGAGACCACAGATATAAGTGATTGGGTCTGTTTGCCTCAGGCATGCAAGTGTATTGCAGAGGTCACCAAATATCATCACTTCAGATTTGGAAGGGCTGAGGGAGAGGAAGTTGTCGAAGCACCATTCTTCAAGCTGATTGAGGTGACGTTGTAAGCCGGCAGCCGAATGCGAAATGATTACCATATCGTCAGCGTGTTTGAGGTGGGAGATAGTGGTTCCATCAATAGACATGTCGTCAGCATGAGAGGTGAGCTGAAAGGAGGATGATAGAGGTTCCATAACAATGGAGAGGTGGAGTCGTCCATGAGGACACCTGAACCAGCCTCAAAGTCTTCAGAGACATTGTCACCTTGTACAAGATGGTAACGCATGTCTCGATAGAGATTGCAGAGCCAGTCGTAGTACATGCCAGAGAGGCCAAGATCTTCAAGATGATTCCATAAGGCGTTGTGATTGTTTGAAGGGAACACATTCAAGATGTCTACAAATGCAACAAAAAGGGTCTCGCCTCGGGAACGAGCACACTCGATGAGGGAACATAGAATGAAGGTGTTGTTGTGTGTGCGATGGCCTGTGCGAAAACCATTCTGGAGGCAGGAATGAGATTGCTGTCCTCAGCAACTTTCATCAGTTTGTGAAGGACAATTAAAGTCCCAAACTTTAGAAAGCAGCTCTCTAAAGCAATAGCACAATAGTTGTCAGGACATGAGAGGTCTCTCCCACGTTTCGGCAGGGCTGATAGAAGGGTGATTAGCCATGCAGTGGGTACTTTGCCAGAGTGAAAACATTCCTGATACAGCTGGCATAGATCAGAGTTATCAAGATTGAGAATGAGAGAGTATGGAGTGTCGTCAATTTCACAGGTAGAGGAATGGGGATGGAGAGAGAGATATGCTTTAACAGATTCAATATCGGAGACTGAGACGTCGGCATTGAGGGAAGGGAATATAGAAGGCACAGACACGTTGCCCTGGCAACGTGCTCGTTGGTTGTGTTGTTCAAGGAGAACAGTGTTAAAGTGGGAAGAGAGGGGATCGGGAGGATTGAGATGAGGTTTGAAACAGTTGAGGAGAACATGTAACGAGACCAAAGGAGGAGGGAGAGAAGGATATCGAACTTTTTTGTATAGTTTCCAGAATGCCGCTGGTGACACACTGGCCTTGACAATACAGTCTCTCATTGCCGTTTGTAAGCAGCGTCTAAGACTGCGGCCATGAGCATTTGATCATCTGAAGGAAGCATTGTGTGATGCAGTGCCAGTAGGTTGGTGAGAGGGAGGGGAGCGTGGTTCCAAATTGGTGGAAAGTTTTGGTTGAGTAAGAGAGTTTGGACGAGGGCAGAAGCATGGTGGAGGAGGGGTACAAGAAAGATCATCCACACCCCCAAGATGGGGAAGAGGAAGATCACAGGCTGACTTTGTTGAGGTGTAGGCTAATGGAATGGGATTTGACCTTGAACAGTTTAACTGGAGCTGGGCGTGAGGCAATCCATAGAGCAATTGCGCTAAGAAGATCGCTGTTGGCACAGGCCCAGCCAGTTTTAGCATGGCAGGGAGCCCAGTAGGTGAGCGAGTTGATGAGATACTCAGAGGAGGAGTGAATGTGTAGGGCACGATTTGCAGAGGCCAGTTGTAGAGCAAGGAGGAGGGCATAAAGATGGGCACGGCTGTTAGATTGATCTCCAACAACACGTTTGGAGCTATTAAGAACATTACCATCTCTGAAAAATACACCCAAGCCAGCTGCTGTGCTAGGCCGACCAGCATCATTACATGTGCTGTTGATATAAATCACGAGAGGTGGACGAGAAGAGGAAGGAAGAGAGGCTAGGCCATAGATTTTGTGCCATTCATCAGGGAGGGAAGGAGGATCATCATGCAAAATTTTGTTGAGGAGACGGTCGAGATGAGTGACAAGTGGAGTGTGAAATTTAGGGCACTGATGACAGGAAGTGAATGTATGGCTATTGCTGGAGCCTCCAGGAAGGATAAGAGACAGAGTCAGGTAAGAGTGGTCCGACCAGTCAGTACGCTCTGAGATTGAAAAATCCGTAATAAACGGGCAACACTCATATGACACAAGGGCATAGTCGATGACAGATGAGTTGTAGACTGTTTCACTGTCATTGTCCTTGCCAGTGTTACTGTGTTCTGTGAAGGAGAAGTGATGACTGGGGATGCTGTCAGAGCCATTCAAAATAACAGTATTACAAGCGCCCAGGCACTCTAAAAGATGTTTCCCACAGTTGTCAGGGGTCTTAGAGTCTAGGGAGATGCAGATAGGATGGTTTGTAGAGGCTCAAGAGATACCAGTGCGTGCATTGAAGTCTCCAATGACTATGAGGGGATAGCCTTGTTCATGGGCAAGTTTGATTTTCGAACAAAGGAAGTCAAATGGGTCTGTATCAGTCCAGTCATGCCAATCAAGGCAAGATCAATGGGGAAGAACATAGGTATTCATCAAGAGAGTACTGTTAATCTCAATGGTAAGCAGGTCCAGTCCACTGAAATCATCGTGAACACGCACATTAAGCATGGATCAAACCAATGTGGCGATGCCACCCCATGGGAAGACTAAGTCAGAGCGAGGGCGACTTTGAGTATATGCGACGAAGCCATCTGGGGAGGGGATATTGTCATGTAGATAGCAGTGAGTCTCTTGTATAAAGAATACATCAATGTTTTCAAAAGTTTTAGCGAAATCGGGGTGGCTAGAGTTGCTGTCATAAGCCCCATTAAGATTCCAGCTGCGGATAGTAAGGGTGAAAGGATGTTGCTCATTATTCAGAGCAATAGTAGTACATGATGGCGCTGTAGAGATACATGAAGGCAGTGGATCAGCAGTAGTGGTACAAGTGTCAGCAGATGATGAAGAGGAAGCATGAGATGTGTTCGTGTGAGAGACGGATGGAGTAATGGTGGTGTTTGGAGAAGGATAGCTACAGGAAGAAAAGGATGTGGATGGGAAGTTGGAAGCAGAGAAGATAGGAATACAAGCTGAATATGAGGTGAAGTAATTGAACATTTTACAGAAAGATTTATTCATATATGAATAAATAGATGAGAGAGAACAAGGTGCAGAACTGCTGATGTCAGTAGGTGAAGGGGTAAGGGATAAGTGGAAGACAGGGTAGTAGTAGTACTGCTTTTGGGTGGACACATTGTATTGGTTGGAAGGAGAGAAGTGAACAGTGTACAACTGCGAGTGGACAATAGAGGAAGAGTGAGAGAAAAAGCGCCAAATGGGAGATTTGAACCAAAGGAACCAGCTGGGACACTGCCTGAGGGGAAAGAACTAGGCAGAATGGGTGGGAGTATGGACAGCAAGAGTGACTCCACCACCCTTGATTTTCAGAGGCAGGCATGAATATCAAAGATGTAGCAGCCAGCAGGGGCATGTGTATGCCAGAGAACAATGAAATGTTGCACCATTGCAGCAGTACAGAAGGTAATATGAAGTGATTGGGAATTATGGTCAGGAATGAGCACTTGGTGAATGGAAGTGGGGTGATGAGTGATGTTGACAAACTCGAAGTATTCTCGTTCCCATACCTGGCCACCCCTAGGACGGAATAGAGGACCACTGTAAAGCCGACAGTGATGTCGTGATGAAAATTCTGGGGGATGTTGTTGATGTGAATTCTGATAAGGGTGGTGTCTTTCTGGGTGGTGTCTTTCTGGTGGTGTCTTTCTGGGTGTGTCTTTCTGGTGGTGTCTTTCTGGGTGGTGTCTTTCAGGGTGGTATCTTTCTGGGCTCAAATGACGAAGTAGCTCAGGCGTTTCAGGGCTAGTGATGGGCATAGCTGCTGCAGTATCCGAACCTGCAGCCGATGTAGTACGCATTGGGGTTGCCATGAAGGAGAGCATGAAGGCACGGGCAGCTCAGGCAGTAGCAGGAGAGATCGAGCAGTGCCCAGTGCGGGGATGCTGAGCACAGTCATGTTGTAATTCGGCAACATCGTGCTGAAGATTGCGAATGGTTTGTTGAAGAGCCAGGGAAACAGCTGAAGAAGAGGACGAAAAGGGATTGGAGGACCTGAGAGTACCATACATGGCTAGGTTTGAGCTGTTTCCAGTGTTTGTTGGGCTGGTGCTGCTTTTCTGACTGGTGTTACTGTTTTCATTATGCTTAGGCTGCTTGGCATAACCCTTCTGTGCGCCAGCAGCTTTGGACACAGCTTTGTTGAAGCTGCGAGAGGTCTGGCCAGTCTTGGAATGGGCAGCAGTGGTGGGAGGAAGGGGGACGTGGAAGAAACTGTAACAGATGGGCAGCAGAATCAGGGATGGGATCGCCTGTAGTACCCCAAGTGGCATGAGAACAGAAGTTCCAGAAGCCGAGACATTGGAACTAACCAGATGAGTGGGAAGAGATGAGACAGATGAGTTGGTGCCGCCGTGGACGCAATGAGGGACATATGGAGCAGACACTGAGCTGCTCAGAGAGCTGGCAGAGGACTGCAGGGTGTTAGAGTGAGAGATTTGAGCACTTGGGGCAGAGACGTCTGTAGTGGGCTCAGTTGGAGCGAGAGAGGCACGAGAAGAGTTGGTACAGGAGCCAAGGCTGATACCGGAAGCAGCATCTGCAATGGCACCATCAGAGAAGGTGTGGAGCATCTCGACATCATGGAGAGAGGAAGGACGAGTGGGGGGAGTGTTATGATTAACAGTTGCTCTGGAGACGTTAGGGGAATTGGTTGGGTTCGTAAGATCGGTGTCCATGTTTACGCGAGAGTAGGCTCGGCAGTGAGATGCAATGAATGGAGGGTGATGAAGAGGGAGATGAGGGAGCAGGCAGGAGACGAAATTCGAAGTAAAGAGAGGTAGGGAGGTAAACGGTAGGGGAAGAAAGTGCTGATATCTCAGATGATGCAGATGACGACCAGCGCAAATAAAGTAGCTACAATGTGGATAATGTCACAGAACACGATACAGTAGTGATTACGGTGAATTAGGGTAGAAGAGGAATGAGAGGAGGCTCAGAGACAAGCCAGAGAGGGAAGCGTAGTTTTAGATGATGGAGGTAAGAGTCCAAGAACTCGCAGAATGACACTTACACATAGGCACATAACCATTACACCAAAGGGGCTTTGCTACACTTTAAAACTCACTTATATTACCAACATGGTGGAAACACAGGTAACTCGAAGGATGTTTCACTTGTTTCTTTTACACTAGTGATAAACTATGTGTTAGAGGCCAAAGGAGTATGTGAGATGAGTTTCTGGTCAATTCCTTTGGCTATTGTTTAACTTTATTCCATCAGGAGGGAATTGCAAGTGCCAGGTGATAGATGGTCTGGTTGTAATAGTATAAATCCCTGCAGAGATGATTGAGGGATGAGGAGAAAGGCATATTGAATGTAGTTGAGGTTCCTATGGAAGTCTATGATTTTATGGGGGGTGAGGAGGAGGGGAAGTTGAGCAAGGATGTATATCTGTTGTAGGGAAATTCTGGCCTCATTCAAATCCAGAATGAAAGGGTAAAAAACCCCACAGTGATAGGTGGTCTGGACATGGAGATATGAGTTTGTGGGGGGTGAGGAGGGTATATGAGTGTAGGAGAGCTTCCCAAGGATTTATCCCTGTTTTGGGCACATTCTGGCCTCATTTAAATATAGAATAAGACGGGAAAAAACCCCATAGTGATAGGAGGTCTGGTCATGGAGATATGAGTTTGTGGTGGGATGAGGAGGAGAGTATGTGAGTGGAGGGAGTTGGTGAAGGGTTTATTCATGTTGTGGAGCCATTCTGGCCTCATTTAACTCAAGAATAAAAGGGAAAGAAACCCCACAGTGATAGATGGTCCGGACATGGAGATATGAGTGTATGGTGGGTGAGGGGGGGTAAGTGAATGGAGGGAAGTTTGATCAAGGGTGTATATCTGTTGTAGGCACATTATGGCTTCATTAAAATCTAGAATAAGAGGGGGGAAATCCCACAGTGATAAGTGGTCTGGACATGGAGATATGAGTTTGTGGGAGGGTGATGAGGAGGGTATGCAAGTGGAGGGAGTTGACCATGGTTTATTTCTGTTGTGGGGCCATTCTGGCCTCATTGAGCTCAAGAATAGGGGAAAAGAAACCCCACAGTGATAGCTGGTCTGGACATGGAGATATGAGTTTATGGGGATGAGGGGGAGGGTATGTGAGTGGAGGGAAGTTGACTAAGGATGTATACGTGTTGTGGGCCAATTTTGGCCCCATTTAAATCCAGAGTGAGAGCAAAAGAAAGCCTGCTACCCCAGTTATGACTTACAATGGCTTTTGTTCAGAGAGTCCAGATATGCATTACAGAACCCAAAGTAAGCGTAAGATTGAAAACATAGTAATCATTCCTGCCAGCATAGCTTGGCCTCTTACCCCAAGTACACTTATTGTTGTCAGATGGACAGCAAAATCATGGCAATAGAAGACTGACTTCAAAGCAAACAATTTTGCATATTGGCATTTTGCTTTTACTCTTTCATAAAAAGGCAGACAAAGAACTGGCTGCTCAATCAGAAACAGTGTATAGCCTGCCAATTGATCACGATAATAAGAATGTTATTAGATGAATCTAGTACCTGGTCAAAGATACTGCACACTAGAGGCCATAGATGGTTATGTGAAAAAGAGCTGAAGGAGGTTGATAGGAAAATAAACTGCCTCCTGATTCAAAATGCTAAATGATACTGTTGTAGAGGGTTAGGTTGAGAATGATAAAGTGTACAACAATGAGATACAGACATATCCATGGAGCAGCAATCATCTTTCTGTGAAGTTTTGTTATAATCATGAGGCACTATTGAACCATAGTTATGGATGTACAAGTTGTGATATGACATTGAGCCAAATGACATAAAACTAAATGGCTGCATTGAACCATTGCATTGTAATGGCCATTGGGCTGTACAGCATTGAGCTGTTGTATTGCGCACAAGAGGTGTGCAGACAGTTATGGCCAGACCAGACGTTCCTTTTGGGTTTTTAGGTCAGCCAGACCTCCCCCCTCCCCCCCTCCTTCCTAAAAAGGAAAGAGATAAGATAAAATTTCGCTTACAAATCATCAAGTCAAGTCACTTTTCCCTCCAGACCACCTTATAGACCCTCTACTGACCTAAAGACACAACAAAAGGAGTGATAAATAATAATGTGGGATCCATTTTCTTGGGGTAGCAAATATTTTT